>CM065395.1:37202789-37287789 GCA_033060915.1 Euryodendron excelsum
ACTCTCAGATAGACTCGGTTTGCTATGTAGCATGCTGTATTTTCCGTCTCAGCCCAGAACTTCTATGGAACCTTCTTACCATGAAACATTACTCGAGCCATTTCCTAGATCACTCTATTCTTTTTCTTTACCACGCCATTCTGTTGTGGGGTCTTTGGAGTAGAGAACTTATGTTTTATGCCTTGTTCATCACAAAAAATTAGCAAATTCATAATTTTCAAATTCCTTACCATGGTCGGTATGAATTCTGCAAATGCATCCGATTTTTGTGCCCTTCTCTACCTGCACTTTCAGACATAAAACTCTAAACACAGAGAATGTGTTAGATTTTTCTCAAATAAAATCAACCCATGTAAACCTAGTAAAATCATCAACAGCCACAAAAATATATTTCTTTTCTCTAATACTCTCTATTTGAGTAGGATCCATAAGATCCATATGAACAAGTTCCAGAGGTCTAGATGTTGAAATTTGCTTAACTTTCTTATGTGTGGACTTAATTTGCTTCCCTAATTGGCACGGTCCACAAACATAGTTTGTGGTTTTTCCAAGTTTTGAAATTCCACAGATGAGTTCAGAACTAGATAGTTTAGAGAGATCATTAAAGTCCACATGCCTACGTCTTTGATGCCACATCTCAGTTTCATCCAATTTAGCAGAATTATAAGTAATACCATTCTCTGAGGTGATCCCATAGTAATTATCAGGAGTACGCACACCTTTCATAACACAAGTGCCCTTTTTATCGAAAATAGAACATTCAGTTTTGAAAAACTATACTTGATGTTGTGCGTCATATAACTGGTTGATGCTTATGAGATTAGTCTTTAAGCCCTCAACTAGCAGTATATCATTGAGGTTTGGTAACCCTTGAGATTTTATATTACCTTTTCCTACAACTCTGAAGGTGTTGCCATCTCCAAAAGTTACTAAACCTCCATCACATTTAGTCACAGTGTCAAAATAAGCTTTATTGCTACACATATGCCTTGAGCAGTCACTATCTAGATACCACACATTAGAAATGTGAGCCTTTAGGGCAATGTGGACAACAAATCCTCTCAGGTCATTTTTCTTTATCCATACAGTCTTAGGATTAGCACTTGGATGCTTTGGAGGAGACTGTTGGTTAGGCTTTTCACCTTTCCTTGAGGTATGTTTAACTGTAGATCTTGTCATATAGTTTCCATAGTATTAAGGCTTAACATGTCGCGTCCGATCCTAAGCAAGCGTCATTAACGCCGTCTTAGGATGAACGTGATTGCACAGGTCACCTACCTGTAAGCGAAACCTCAACATGGTCCCAAAAATAGAAATCTTATAGGAATAAATAACATCATATTAAATAAGTAAAAACCATCTCATAATCCTCCAACATACATCATTAAGAAAACTCTTAATCCACACTTATGAATATTACAAAACCACAAAATAAACAAACTCCAACAAGACTTTAATACAATGTATAACAATATACATGATGAATAACTCCACTACAGAGCTTCTCGAAGCTCCCCAACTCAACACCAACAGTGGACTGGACATTCCTCCATTTTTCTGCAAAATAACCTGTGTGGGTGTGAGCTATATATCCACGTGCTCACAAGATAATCAAACTCATAAAAAAGGAATGATAAACATCCATCGAATTAATTCTCAATAGATAATACACCATCAACAATAAATAAAATGCCTCTTGTGATGCAATGTATGATACACTATATATGTGCGCGCTATTTTGATAACATTGACCCAATATATCGATGGTTTATTATTAAGGATGTCCCACATAGACACCCTTTAGGTTAGCCCCCACTCGGCTGAACGTCCTCTAGGCAATGTAATGCAATGCAAAGTATGCACACAATGTATGAATTGTATGCAATTATCACCTCATAATCAAGCAATTACCACCATTCATAACAAAGCATTCAGTTCAATATGAATAAGATCATCAACATCCCCACCTGATACAGCTTACTCTCAAATTGAGCTACTCTTTCGGTTGAACCGAAATAGTATAATCCGCTTCCGAACCTTCCAAACACCACCACATCAAACATGATGAAATAAATGCTATAATTCATAACTAATGCATAATTATAGCTTATACTCTTTAAATATATGATTGAGAACATCATAATACATTAGAACCCAATAGGATGTTAAACCCTTTCCTAATGTAACCAAAGACAGGAGACCACTTTCACCATCCCAACACCACAACAAGTATCAATATATAGTTCTCACCTCAAAGAATAAACACAAAACTTTCTCTCTTGAATTCTTCTTCTTCCTCTTCTTTTCTCTCTTTTTTTTTTTCTCTCTTCTTCTTTATCTCCCAATAATCGTAGAACCAAGCTCCTCTCTCTTTTATCTTGCAAGACACAAAATAGATACAATGTGTATCTATTATCCACACATGTCACACACACACCCTTGCTAGCAAAATTAGTGAAACACACATCTCTCACACATAAAGCACACACCTAGGTGTCTTAGGGTTAAACCCCCACCTAGTACCTCCTTGCTTCCGTAATCCACCTCTAATCCACATAATTAACATAATTAATCACACCTATGATAATTAATCATGATTAACATAAGCTAAGCCTGAAGATTAATTAAGCTAATTAATCATGAATTAAGCTCACCAATCATGTTTAAAAATATGATAATCTCCCAAATGCAAGTCCTCATTAAACCATACCAACCAAGCTCCTTGATTAAGGATAATCATGCACCATAAGCATGCTATTAAGCTAAGTATGATGCTAAGCAAGTTAGAGTTTCATAGATCTGGCAAAGACTGATCAGGACCTCCAATAATGAGTAGACCATGACCAATCACAACCGAGCAGACCATGGCCGACCACGACTATGGCCAACCATGACCTAGCAGACCATGGCCGACCACGACCATGCCGAGCAAGACCATGGCCGACCACGGCAGAGCAGACCACACCGAGCATGAGCTACCAAGTTGCACGTTATTAAGCTAAGTATGATGCTAAAGCAAATTAGGGTCTCACATAACATGTCTTTGAAAATTTTGATTAGTAAAATTTCTTTGCTCAGCCAACACATGGAATCTATTAGACATTTGATCATTGTATGATCTACCTAGGTTTTGAAAGTTACAAGTTTGAATATAATCCACAGGTAATCCATATAATTTATGACATTGTAGCCTAATGTGACCTCTTATACTACAGTGGTGACAGATAGGTACAAAATAAGAAGAATTACCTTGATTTTGACGAGTATCGTATCTTTCTTCAAGAACAAATTTGATGGGCTTACTGTAATGGTGTTGTTTTAACTTGGATGGTTTAGTCTTATACCCAATACCACGTGTATCCCAAGAATGTTTCTAATTCAAGCACACTTTCTTTACTGTGGATGCACTTACCTTGTACTTTTTGAAGGTCAGATTAGACTTAGCGAGATTAGTTTCGAGTTTCAGAATTTTTTCTTCAAAAGCCTTTTTAAAGCCATCTTTCTCAAATGCATCATTCTCAAGAAATTTCACTTTGTCAGTTATGGTTGTTTGATACTTCTTCAACTGACTGATTTCGGCTTGGGCATCGACATTCACCCTTTTTAAGGAGTCAACTTCTTCTAGAGCCTTTTTCAACTTCTTACCTAGTTTGGCATTCACATTGGTAAGCTTGTATGAATGCTTGTACAATTGATCATATGCCCGCTGCAGTTCACTTTTATCTTCATCATTTGATTCATCCTCATCTTCCTTAAGAGATCCCACTGTACTATCTGATTCATCAGATTTTTCCGTTTTAGGGACCTTAGATGTAGCCTCGATTAACTCAGAGGTAGATGCCATGAATGTTGTAAAGTTCTCATATTCATTATCACTTTCTGACTCGTCTTCCTTCTCTGAATCACTTTATGTGACTGTCAAAACTCTGCTTCCTTTATTTTTCTTTTTGTTTGGACAATCTGAAGCAATATGCCCAAAGCCATGACATTCAAAACATTGTTTTTGGCTAGACTTATCAGAGGACTTCCTTACAAACTTCATTTTGTCAAAATGTTTTTCTTTAACTTTATCTAATGAGAAAGATTGATCTTGTTGTCGTTTATTAAAATTTTTTTTGAACTTTTTGACAAACAAGGCCATCTCCTCAATACCCATATCAGAATCACTATCATCTGCCTCATTATATTTTTCCTTAATGGAGTTTATGGCAATACCTTTACTTTTTCTAGGTTGAGGAAAATTTACTTCAAAAGTTTGTAAGGATCCTACTAAGTCCTAAACTTTTAAGGCATCAACATCCTTACTTTCCTCTATGGCTGTAACCTTGGCTTTAAATCTTTCAGGTAAAGACTTCAACATTTTTTGAACAATTTTTGACGAGGAGATTTGTTCACCAAGTTTGAAACTTGAGTTGAGGATGTCACTTAGTTTAAAATAAAATTGATCAAATGTTTCATCGTCTTTCATTCTTAAGATTTCAAACATAGTTGTCAATTGCTGAAGCTTAGCAACTTTTACAGTAGTAGTACCCTCATGGGTGATCTGTAAAATGTCCCAAGCCTCTTTAGAGAGTTCACAGTGTGAGATTCTACGAAACTCCTCAGCTGTAACCCCGTTAAAGATAGCATTAATAGCTTTACTATTCCATCCACAATCCTCGTAATCAATCCTATCCCAAGCTGTAATAGCTTTTGAGGTAGTCACATCACTGGTAGTAACTGTGGGTGGAGTCTAGCCATTAACCACTGCCTGCCATACACATTCCTCTATAGACTTAAAGAAAGCTCTCATTTTGGCTTTCTAATAAAGATAGTTGGTCCCATCAAGCAAAGGAGGTCGAGAAGTGGAACTACTTTCCTTTGGCCAATCCATAGACATAGGCAATTAGGACCTCATTCTTTAGAAAATCAAAAAAAGATTTTGAGTGTCCTGCTCTGATACCAATTGAAAAACCTAGCCTTTGTCTATAGTTTGTCCAAGGAACTAAACCTTACAAGATTGGTCCAAGATGTTATGACAATGAGCAATATTAAACATACCATGACACAAAGGAGAATAAACCATTCAATTAGGAACACATCAGTCTTTTGCCGTGAAAACCCTTAAATGGGAGAAAAATCACGTGTCCTCTTTGCCGGACAAAGATCATGCACTATCACTTGTAGTTTAGATGATTACAAGACTCTTTACAATCAAAACCTATCAACTCCTTTATCTAATGATTGTCTTGACCTTGCTCGTATTCACGATTCACCGTCTCTGTGCTTAACCATCGTTTAGATCCCCTTAAAACGGATTTCACGCCTTGAACTCCTTTAAGACTCTTGATTTTTTCAATTGGGTTAAAGAAGATTGTTGCTAAGACTTGTTTCTAAGCTTCTTAGAAGGTAGGAAATACTTATCTCAAGGTTTTTTTGATAGTGGCGGCTTAGATAGGGTTTGGGGAAGTGTGCTGGGATTTAAATAGGTGCAAAAACCCTAGCGACACAATTTTTGAGAATCTAGAATCCGTGTAGCTAGATCCCTCGAGATCCCGCAAGGATCTCGCCAGCTCAATCCCAGATTTTGACATGCTCACTGTTTTTGCCTCAGACGTCCCGCGAGGATTCCGCGAGGTCTTGTCAAATCTGCATGCTCACTGTTTTTACCCTCGAGATCCCGCGACATCCCTCGAAGATCCTGCGAGGTCTTGATAAGCAGTCAACACACTATTTTTTGCTCTCGAGACTCCTCGAAATCCATCGACATCCCTCAAAATCCCATTCAACAACTAATTATGTATCATACAAGACTTTCTTAGCACGAACTTACATGAATAAACATGAAATCCCTTCTGAATACTTGTGAATGATAACTCAAATTCCCAAATTACATCAAACATGACTTGTTACAAAATTTAGCCAATTATATAATTTTACACTTGAATCAAACATAAATAGCATTAATTGTGGATCTTTTCTCATGAGTTTGGTGAAATTGTCCAAACATAATTGTTCTTTTTGCCTATAGAAATATCATATGTTTTGACATATAATTAAACAGAAAGACCCCACAAGGATGCCCATGTCAACCTTGGTTGCAAGAGCTGAAACTCCTTTTTCTTGTATAATTTCGATGTATGGAAGTTCTATATATATGGGCAACTAAAACCATTGGTACAATTGATCTAAGAAGGTACGTCACAAGTTCACCATGCGAGAGCTCGAGTAGGTGTGAGTACGTGAGAGTGTCAATTTTTAGAATTTGTAAGGTTGAGAGCATTTATATTACTTTAATATTTTTATATAATTGAATTTTAACAAGTGTTATAATATTTGTTATTTTAGTTGAAGACTCATGGAGACTTGTCCTATAGTTATTAGAATCAAATCAAATCGTTCGGTTTAATTGATTCAACTGAAAATTGAATGATAAAATTACACCAACTTTCTTTGAGGTATTTGACAATAACAAAAAATACTTCTGAAATTTAAAAATGACAACGACTTCCCTTTTACTTTAATTATGAGTTTCAAATTCATCCAATCGTTATTCTGCCGTTAGAATGATTGACTTTTTTTTGCTCACATCCCTTTATAATTTTTCTAAATACCAATTTTACCCTCTTATGAATTTAATAAATAATTTGAGTCCATAACAGAAGACCTAGTTAACTCGGTCATTCAAGCATTTATTTAACTCAAAACTTATTCAACTCAAAACAATAAAATTGAGTTAACTCTACCTTCTTACATGCAGGAGAGAGAATTAAAAAAAATTTAATTAATGCTTATAAACCAAATAAACCCGTTATGAATTCTATGCAAATCAACATTTTTCGTCTGCTACCAAAACTCATACCCCAGTCACCAGTGTAACCAATCCAATCCCTGCTGTCTCTCTCTCCCTTACAATTTGGATTTTCGACATTTATATACATGTATAGCTCTATGTATTAGAGCATCTGTAAGTCACCATTTGTGCTACTAATTTCTTTGTTCTTGCCTTTAAATTCAAGTTCTGATCGTCTTATTTGGTGATGAATCTCAGTTTTGATCGGACCAGCAAAAGAAAACCAGATGGCATTTAGTTTCCAAATGGGTTATCACTTTCTCTTTCTATATATACATATATATGTATATGTTTATAAATATACATACATACATATATATATATATATATATCTTTCTCCCTCTGTGAGAGTGGAATCAGTTGGATATTCATCATTCAATTCAAAAAATCAAAGCTCCACGATTCACAAAATCAAAGCAATGCCCCACTCTATATGTACTTATGATTTTATATATATAATATAAACCCCACTGCCAATATAATTTGTACCCATAGGAGGACGGAGCGAGAGAGATAGAGAGAGGTGCCACAGAGGAAATAAGCAGCAATCTTTTCCGGCGACGACGTTGGTGTTGTAGCATTGTTTTCTTCGAAGATCGGTGGGTCGAGCCATCATTTTCTCTCTTCAGATCTATCATTCTCTCTCCTCAACGATAAATAGGTCTCTCTCTCTATCTTCAGATCTATCTTAATCTCTTTTGTTTTGTAATTGGTTAATGGTTGTTGTTGATGGATAAAGGTTCGGGCAATGGTAGCGGTGGGTTTGATCGGGTGGCAATGTAGTCTGTGTGTGACGTGGACCAAGAGGTATGGAGTTGACTACCTTGAGATTCGTATGAGAATTTCAGCAATAGTTGACGTGGTCCAAGTCTCTTGGAGGTGACAAGTAAAGAATCAAAAGACAAGAGAGAGAGAGAGCATGAGTCTGGGAGGTTAAAGTATTCAATTGTTATTGTTGAGCCATAAATGAACGGCTATTTATAGTGAGTATGCTACACTGATGTAGCGGACGGGTGATGCCTTTTGATTGGACGGAACTTGGCACCATCATGACTTGGAGCAGCTATGTCAGTGCTGTGGCTGCTCGATGGGATGTGGGAACAGTCCCAATTATTAAGCATCCGTCCAATAGGGTCACGCCATGCGTCCCCTTTATTAAATGTGGATTAGGCTTGCATTTAATGTCTGTTATACTTTCATTTAATGCGGGGATCTTGCACTTGAGTGCGTTTGGTGGGTGAAGCTCTCTCTCTTAGCTGGTTGATTGGACGGGTCCTCACGCACCCAAGGGGCGAGCGGCTCAACAATTCCCTTAGGTTCTAGCTTCCAATACACAATCCGTGTGAGGTCTCGAGCAGTGGTAAGAAGAAGGATGTTGAGGTACGGGCCTGCATCTGGTGAGCCTTAGAGGCTACTTTTGTAAGGATGGTCAGAGTTGTGTAGGAGCAGGACCTGGCTTAGGGGAGCCTTCGAGACCACCTTCACAAGGCTGGGCCGAGAAGCTCCAGTGGAGTGCTGACCTGATGCAAGGCGCGAGGGGGTGCGAGGGGCACCGACCTGCCGCAAGAGCAAGGTGAGTTAGGAGGGGCGTCGACCTGCTGCAAGAGTGAGGGGACACGAGAGGCACCGACCTGCCGCAAGAGCGAGGTGCGCTGGGAGGAGTGCAAACTTGCTGTAAGAGCGAGGGGGTGTGAGCGAGGTGCGCCGAAAGGGGCGCCACCCTATTGCAAGAGCGAGGTGCGCTGGGTGGGGTGCCGATCTGCTACAAGAGCAAGGGGGCACAAGGGGTACCGACTTGCCACAAGAGTGAGCTGCGCCGTTGACGTTGTGTTGACTTCGGGGTACCCTGGGATCCATATGGCTTGCCAGCTGGATGAGCGGGTTAGCCATATGGTGGTCATGGATATGGGTACCTATATAACCAAAACTTAGATTTTGTGAAGATGATGAGGATGGTGATGGCAAAGGGTCATCGGGTGAAACTGGTGGTGGTGGGTGCTAGTGCTGGCGTGGGTCTATCATTGTTGATGGGTTTGATTATGTGATTAATGGGGGGGTTAGCGTTGCAAGTGAAAAGAAAGTTCGTTGAAAATAATGTACAAAATACAATTAAAACATGAGGGCAAAAAAGAGATCTATTTATTATTGTCAAATACCTCAAGAGAGATCAGTGTAATTTACCTAGTAGTTTTCTTTACTGATTGCTTTGCAGGAAGCTTGATTGACCTATGAAGCCCATAAAATTGTTTTGGGCGCACCGGAGCGTGGTAGGTAGGGTGGCCGAACTTCCATGAGTTCAAATCAATTTGGTTTCATGGTAAGAGATCGAAGAATATGAAAAGATAAACAAAAGAGAGACAGTCAGGAGAAACATAAGAAGGAAATAAAGGAAGAAAAATGAGAGAAAGATGCCAATCGATGATCAGATCAAAGACCCACAACGATCGAAGGCCAACATTCCTTTATTTTTCTTCTCCTTTTTTAATTTTTTTTCCATTCTTTCCAACTGACCTCTCTCTAATAGCCAATAAGTCTAGGATACACGAAGGAAGCAAACATGTCAAACAATAATACTTGTCGGATATATTTAATTTCCATAAATAAGACATTTATGTTTCCCACCCATGAGATAATTGCTCTATCTATGGACCAAAAGAAAAGTCGTTATAGATTACCTATAGGAAAATGGACTAGCACTGATCCGTCTTCAATCTATTTATTACTGGGGTATTTAAATCAGATATTGCTTTCACCCCATTAAAATTTTCCTAGGTGTCCCTCTTGAACAAAATTATTCAATTGTTCATTTTTGTTTATGCTTTTGATCAGTCCATGCTGAAAACAGTAAAAAAATTGACTGGTTGTTCAAGTAATATAAACAAAGACGTCAGGAAGCTTTCTACAAAAAAGACTCTCGAAGAAATTAATGTGAACTCGCATGCTTATCCACCGTATCTAAACCAATTTCTTAATTTATTTTTTTTATCTGAATTTAAGTATAGCATTAATCTTTTTTTAAACAAAATACAGGCAGGACCAAGAATTCAGTAGCAGAACTTTATCACGAGAGAGAGAGAGAGAGAGAGAGAGAGAGAGAGAGAGAGAGATGGAGATTCAACATGCTATCCATGAGCATCCATTGATCCTCATTCAACAGGTAAAGCACAATGACCAGCATTACAGATGTCTTGGATGTCACCAACCAATCGGCGCAGGTCCTTGCTACTATTGCAAAAAGTGCTACCGCTTCCTTCACAAATCATGCTTTGAACTACCGGAGAAGATCAATCACCCCATACACGATCATCCTCTTACTCTTCACGCCATGCCTCCAAACCCATACCTGCTTTGCAGCTGCGACGCCTGTGCAAGAAGCTGGTACTGCTTCACCTACCATTGTTCCAACTGCAACTTTGATGTATGTGTAAACTGCATTCAATTACCGTACACAATCGAGTTTGGAGGTCATGAACACCCACTAGTCCTCTGGTCAAAGCCAGCGTCGTTTTCTTGTGATGCTTTGCGGCATTAAACATTCTGAAGGTGTCTCCTATCTATGTAGCACCTGCATGTTATGGGTTCATCGGGACTGTGCTTCATTACCAAGCAGCATAAAAATTGCGGACCATGACCATTCTTTCTCCCTAACCTATTCTCTCAATATGGAATATTCAAGGTACAAGAAATACTGTAAAATCTGTGACAAGGAAGTGCCGAAGAAGTGCTGGATCTATTATTGTGCAGGATGCAAATTTTCTGTTCATCTGAAATGCCCAACATCGGTGGCGCAGCCAGAATCCTCAAGGTTGACTTTCTTTTTTTTTGAAACTTTTCTTCTTCGGATTCCTGTTCATGCCACATAATTTTGTTAATTTCATTCTTAATTTTGTGGTTTTAGGAGCGATGTGTCCACTCTGTTAAAAGCTGAGGATCATCTGTCGAATCTGGTACGCTTGCCAATACTAAATCCCAGTATTGATGTGATATCCCATATTTTCAAAGAGATCACCCTTGAAAAGAAGGAAAGAACAATGGAATTGAAACATTTTAGTCATGACCATCGATTAACCCTTTCTGACGAGACCATGTGTAATAAAATATGCAATGCCTGCGCAAGACCCGTATCGGCTCCATTTTTCAGTTGTTCTCAATGCATGTTTTTTCTGCACAAATGGTGTGCAGAATTGCCTAATGACGTGCAGCACAATGTTCACCGAAAGCATCCGCTCACCCTCCTTGCCGTGGCACCTAACCCTCATGGCTTGTTCAAGTGCAATGTTTGCCGTAATTTCTCCAACGGCTTCACCTTTCACTGTGCCCCTTGCAATGTATACCTTGATTTTAAATGTGGTTCTTATCCGGCCATCATCGAGCATGAAGGTCACAAGCATCCTCTTAAACTTGGGATCAACGTGCACGAACATTGCAGTGCCTGCAACAAATTACATGTTGGGTACAAATACGAATGCGGCCCTTGCAACTTTAAAATAGACATCCAATGTGCTTTCTTATTCCCAAGTATTGTTTGGCACAGATTTGACAAGAATCATCCATTCGTCCTAACCCATTCCCTCGTTCATGATCCCTCGGAAGAGTTCTATTGCGAATTTTGCGAGGGAGAGATATTCTCTAGCTTCTGGTTCTACAATTGTATACATTGCAATTGGTCTGCTCATACCAGATGCCTGTGTAAGGTTGATGATGAATATTCAAATATCAAGTTTGGGGGCACCCTTGACTTGAAAGCTCACCCTCATACTCTTAACTCTGGGTAAAAAGGCCATGGATGATGAGGCTCTATGTGACGGCTGTGGAGATCCCTGCAATGTCTTTGCCTATGAATGTAAGGCGTGTAATTACATTCTCCACTCAGATTGCGCTTCAACGTGTAGTAATTAGAGATCCGCTCAGGTGGTTGTAAATTTATAATCCTGTTTCGGTATTATTCACAATCCTTCCGCATTGGTCTAGTGTCTCCCGCATTGCTGATATCAAATCTTTTATGTTTTCAAGGTATGGTTGGCCAATTGCTTATGTCGTGAGAAAAATTAATAGTGCTACTCATGAATTGGCAAGCTGGGCTTTCGGGAATAAATTCGGAGGAACTCTTGCTGCCTTGCCCTGCATGTTTTGAGGATAATCTCAGATCAAGGTTCTGAAGCTGGGAGTTGAGTTGATTTTGGGTCATCTGTTGTTCCGCAACCCACACCCCCCCCCCCGGGAGCTGTTTTCTCCTCGTTTTCCCTATTTCTTGTACTTGGCAAAAAAAAAAAAACAAAAAAAATCATAGTTTGTGATTCATTTGTCCCTATGGACTGCAATTGTAAGAGCATTGACATTATCTACCCATTATTCTCAATTCCGGTTTGAAACTGCGAAAATAGAGCATGTTAATTAACAGTAAAGAGAATGTATGGCTATGATGAGAATCCACACAAAAATGTGAATTTTCTTCACCAGACTTCTCAGTTCTTCCAATATATTTACTTTCTTGGAGGATTTAAAAAGACTCAGAACACCTGAAGTACCACCAATGCAACTAGTGTGCCTCACAACTTACTCTTCCACAAGGCATGGTGTCACAGGCTAAGTCACAAAAAGCCAGAGCGCATGCGAGTGCGAGTGTAGGAGCGTCAAATTTTAAAATTTATAGAGTCAAGAGTGCTTCGAGAGCATCTATATTATATTATTTTTTATTTTAATATAATTAAAATTTGTAATATAAATTTTTTATATGTTAACAATAAAGTATTTCTATTATCATATTTTTGTTAAAATTATATGCTATACCTATTTGTATTACGTATTTTTATGTATATTACAAGTAAAATATATATATTTTTTTGTCACATTGTCTTTTATGTTTTAGAAATTATTTTAATCTTAAAAATCTTCAAGACTATGACTAATAATCAAACAAAGCACAGCGTTTAGAAGCCCTTTTGTCAGAAAATGAAACCAATTGGTCAACATGTTGAATTTTTACCTATAAAAATATGTTCTAACAAAAGAAGAGTGGTGATTGGACGTTGAGAATAGTTGAGTCATTAACTTATAAGTCATAAATTATAAAGTATAAGTTACTTTTAAAAAGTTATTTTTAAAAATAATTTTTTTAAAAAAACGTAATTAAACATAAATTATTTTTTTAAACCACTTATTTAAATACATTTTAAAAAAATTATAAATATAAATTATAATTTACTAAATAAACTGCGTTTAAATACCCCTAATACGTAAGAGAGCTCCATGCTTTAAATGAAAGGGCTGAGATTGAGTTGGACGTGGCAGTTTCTCGTTCTTTACAAAAGTTATTAATGAGTGCTGTACAATGACCTGTCATTAAATTACTGGTCCAAATAAATTGTTTTGCCTTAAAGCGCGAACTGATTTAGATGAGTTCGCAAATTGGCAGAACTAAGTGTGCGAATTTTGCATGAATTCATTTAAAATCCGTCGATCCGTGAATCAAATCGCAGTCCGCCACCCCGGGTGGTGGATTATTTGACTTACGTCAAGGGGTGCTCTTCAGCAACCAGGGTGCTCCATTTCGTTGCCTAAATGCCCATATCAAAGGGGCCAAGGAGTGCTTGACAAATGCTCAAGGAGTTGCCCATGCAATGTCCAATCAGCCATGCCGCATAGTCATCCCGCACAGCCCAACTAGCCATGCTGCACAGCCTACTAGGCAGCAGGCCGCCCAGTTGGTCAGTTCTAGTGAGTGCGCTCCCCTATGCGCATGCACTTGCACCCGTGCCCCAGCACCTGCGGCCCAACGCCCATGCACCTGCGCACCCCAATGCTTTTGCCCCAGCGCCCATGCCTGCCACGAGCCCATGCGCCCAACGCCCACGCCCGCGCCCAACCAGCCTGTCTAACTTTCGGCGTGACGTTTCTCATTGATCTGGAAGGCGTTTAAGGTCAGGTCTGTGTAAATAGCTTAGGACATGTAGTTTTTTGTTCTCAAAGCTTGTAATTTTTAAATTTTATTTAAATTTTCTACCGACGCATTCTGACTCCTCGATCCTTTTGATGTTTCCTCTTGCCAATTTTGTAATGACTCAGAATGCTATATTAGGGGGGCGGGGGGTACATGTTTTGACCACTCCCTATTTGGTGCAATTGTAAAGTTTTCAAGTTCTTTCTTACTTACTTTCAAGTATTGTAAGCGTTGTAAATATTGTTTTTCAATTAATGAAAATGTTCATTTTCCAGTCCATTAGTCGTTAATTTCTGTGCAACTGCTATGAACTATAAGGGTATTATAAAGGCTGGTAGTTTGGCAGGCTTGTCTGAGGGCCAGGGCAAGCGCCACACGTGAACTTTTCTAGATAGATACAGACATACTTGGCCCTCTAGGATCGTCCCGTGACAGTTGATATCAGAGTCACAACGTGACTATGGCTTAGCAGCTTTCGTGTAGCTAAAACAACTTCGACACAGTGACTCAAGCATAGAGAGTTGAGATCTTGGAGGGTAAGGTGGACGGATTTTCCAGAGTGGCCTTATGAATGGAGGAATAAATCAGGGCAATGTAGCAACAGAGGGGTGAAGTAGGGGCTTCAGCCAGCTCTACCGTATCCGGATACGTCGAAGCCCTTCCGACGGAGGTTGTTAGCCTTCAGCAAGATTTGGAGGATGCAAACAATCGTGTCAATGTTGTGACACACCTCGTTGCCATTGGAACTGGAGGCAATGGGGAAAGAGGCAACCAGGGCCCAACGACGTTTACTTTCTCTGAAGCGCCTCGCTTACGGGTGCTGGAGCCTCGTGCCTACGGGGGCGCCAGAGATGCCAAGGAACTTGATAACTTTCTCTTTGACATGGAACAATATTTCAAAGCCGTTTGTGTTAAGGAGGAACAAAAAATTTCTATGGCCACAATGTATCTTAATAGTGAAGCCAAGCTTTGGTGGTGCACCAAATACAATAAGATTCAGCAAGGGACTTGGACAATAACAACATGGGAGGAGCTCAAAGGGGAGCTCAAACTATAGTTCTTTCCTGAGAATGTTGAGTACAATGCTAGGCGTGCTCTACGCAAGTTGGCGCACACATGCACCATCAAAGACTATGTCAAGCAATTTTCTGCCCTGATGCTTGACATTCAAGATATGTCGGAGAAAGACAAGCTCTTTTGCTTCCTTGAAGGGCAGAAGCCATGGGCTAAGGTTGAACTACACCGTCTGAGGGTGCAGGACTTGTCCAGTGCTCAGTCAGTAGTTGTTTGCCTAGTAAATATAATACTTTCCCAAAGTGACCGTAACTATAGAATGGCTAGAATCACCTTAAGATTGTGGTTTTAACAAAAATAATTTTAGAGTTTACTCCCAAAACTTATGTAACATTTTCCTAAAACAACCTTAACCATGGAACGACGAGAATCATCTTAGGATTGTGATTTTGAAAATAAGTTTGGAAAAAGAAGATTTAATGCAAGTTTTGAAAACAATTTTGAAAAGATGTATGAGTATGAGATGCACAATACAAGTAGGGTCGTGAACATACAAGGTTTAGGCTTCACCACATAATCAAGGGGGCCGAACTCACTTGATCTAAGGTTAAATTAGAAGAAAGCCCCCGACACGGTGACTTTCAACCATTCTTCCTACACATGAATTGGGGATTCCCTTGTTTTAAGCATGCAAGAAAGGGGGAAGAAGATAGAGGATTAAAATAGAAGAAAACTCAAGTGGGTTAGGAGAGAGAAGAGAGAGGGGGGAATTGCGTAAATGTAAATAGAAAATCAATCTTGTGTCTTCTTTGATTTCTTGCTTTACTTCACTTTGATCTTTGAAAACTTTAAGATTGTAGCGCCTTGAGGCTACAATGGTCAGCTTGGAGGCTCGTATAGGCGCGTATTGAGTGTATGCATACTAGGGTTAAAGTGTATGGGGGTTAAGGTTTGAGGAAGCCTAAGAAACTAGGGTTTAGAGAGAGTTTGGGGGATGTATATCGACAGACAGAGTTTCTAGAGTTAGATTGCCGACCTTTTTCACGTAGGGAAGAGGCTATCTATTTATAGACCAAAGAGTGACCTGGCACTAATTGCAGTGGAACCAGGCTTAAAAATCCACTGGAGCCACTAGGAGTGGCACCAGCCATATAGGAAACCTTTTAAGGCGGTAAGAAACATATCCTAGTGACTACCATGCATTTTTAGTCTAACTCCACTAGGAGTGACTTTGGAAGGTTTGAGAATGTTTTGGAAGGCGAGAATGGTCCAAAAGGCCCAAAATGGGTAGAAACTCTTGAAATACTGTCCCAAGGGTAACAGAGTTGAAAAATAAGGTCGAAATTGTCGATTGGGCTATTAGGGGCAAAACGGTCAATTAGACCAGAAAACCACCGGAATAGACTTAGAATAATCCATGAGTGGACTTGAAGGTTAGACACACTATCCAGAGGGCTCTAACGGAGTGCTGGTTTGATACCCATAGCCAGTGTGGTTGAAAAAGGTGACTGGTCTACCAGGGGCAAAATTGTCATTTTTGCACGGGTTTATCGAAATTGATTCAGAATGATCTGGAGAGGTGTTGGAAGGTTATGAATATTATTAGAAGCATTTCGGGGGGTTACCAGTTTGATACCCAGAGCTGGTGTTGTCGTGCCCCGATTTTTCACACTCGGAAAAAGACAAGTGAGAAAAACGTAGTGCTTTCTCTTTAGAATTCGTCCTCCTAGAAGAATGAGTGCAACTAGGTTTGAATTAAAAATTGATTTTGAATTAGGGCTTTTGGAAAAAGGTTTGGAGTTGCCACCTAATTTGATTAAGGTGAGTTAGATCACCTAAAACTAAGCACAATCCGAAGATTACACTTAGAGTTGTTGAAAAGGATTTTGAAAACTTCCTCAAGAGAGGGGTTTTAAGAAAATAGGTTGTTTGGCAACCTTTGAAAATATTTAAGCCTGCTTTGAAAATAACTCCATTGGGTTTTTGAAAACAGTGATCTAGGTTCGGAGGTTGGTTACATATAGGGAAGATGCACTAAGCCATCACCCTACCCCGCCCTTGCGATACCTATATGTCTATTCACCCTAGGTTCACTAATTAGAGTCATTGATTAACAAATGTCCAAAAGCTATCCACTTTTGAAAAGAACTTTTCGAAAGAAATTTGACATGATGCATGATATGCAAGTACAAAAATTTGATTTGATTTTGAAAGTAGATTTGAAAAGAACTTGATTTGATTTTGGAAAGAAGGTTTTAGAAATTGAAAATAAAGACTTAAAAATAGATTTTGGAATTTGAAACTTGAAATAGATCATGGAATTAGAAGTTTGAAAATAGTTATGGAATTGGAAACTTAAGAAGAATTATGAAATTGAAAATTTGAAAAAGGTTATGACCGCACCCATGAGGGTTGCCTACGTATCCCTTTTTGGGAATCAGGTCAGTCATAGTTCGGACAAGAGTCTGATTGAAAATAGAAGATTTTGATTGGAGAAAGAGTTTGATTTGAAACTTAGAATGGAAGATTGGAATCGAGATTGAAATTAGACCTAGAATTGGACTTAAAGGAGGACTTGACCCTTGAAAGAGAACTCGAACTAGATTTGGAAAGATAGAGTTGAGTTTTGAAAATATTTTGAAGTTTGAAATTGAAAAACCGTATTGGTTTAGAAAAGAGTGGAAGCTTCCTAACTTTAGGGTTAGGGTTGAACTGGGGTTTAGGCCTTCTAGGATTTAGGTAACCTAAGGTGGGAGCATATAGTTGAATTAGGAAAGAATTTGATGAAGATTTGAAAAGTTTGATTTTAGAAAAGTGGATTTCGGAAAGGTTCGAATTAGGAAAGATTAGGAAAGTTGGGTTTAAGGATGATTCGAAAAGATATTTGACTTGAAAACACTTGACTTGAAATGATTTGGAGAGTTAGGGTTTTGGAAAGATTGAACTTAGGAAAGTTCTATTTTAGGAAAGTGCCAAATTAGGAAAGTTTCAACTTAGGAAAGTTTTGAATTTATAAAGATTGGAATTAGGAAAGTTTTGAATTTAGAAAGATTTGATTTCTATTTCTAAAAAAGAGACGATTTGATTTTGTTTCAAACAACGGAGGATTGGATTTGGTTTCCTAAGTTGGAAGACTAGATTTGACATGAATTGTAAAGGATGAGATTTGGAAATCTTGATTTTGGAAGTCTATGATTTGATATGAAAAATAGGTTTTGAAAATCTAGGATTTGATGTATGAGAGGAAGTTAAAAATTAGGGTTTCCTAACCTAGGGTTGTAGAGGTTGACTTGAGCTTCAAGAAAAGGAGATTTTGGAAAGTAGATATTTTGAAGGGAGCTTCTAAGAAGGAAAATTGAAGAGTGTTTTTAGAAAGTAGAACTTTTGAAGAGAGTTTTTTTGAAAAGAGTGTGAAAAGAAGTTTTGGAAAATAGATTTTTGAATGGAGTTTTTAAAAAGTAATTTTGGAAAGAAAATTGGAGAGAGTTTTTAGAAAGTATATTGAAAAAGAGATTTTAGAAAGTAGATTTGAAAAAGAGATTTTAGAGAGGATTTAAAAAGGAGGTTTTGGAAGGTAAGTTTGAAAAGAAATTTGAAAAGGGATATGAATGTAGACTTTTACAAGTATTTAAAAATATCTCACTTTCCTAAAACGACTCTAAACATATGAAGATTAGAACCATTCTAGGATTGTAGTTTTGAAAACAAAAAAGGTTTAAAAATATGGACCATATTGGTCTTATTAAATATAACACTTTCCTAAAGCAACCCTAACCATGAAATGGCTAGAATCACCTTAAGATTGTGATTTTGACGAAAACAATTTTAGGGTTTACACCAAAAACTTATGTAACACTTTTCTAAAACAACCCTAACCATGGAGTGGCTAGAATCATCTTAATATTGTGATTTTAAAAACAAGTTTTGAAGAGGAAGATTTTAATGCAAGTTTTGAAAAGAGTTTTGATGCAAGTTTTGAAAACAAGCGTAGAAACAGATTTTGAAAGGATGCATGAGTGTGATATGCATAATGTAAATAAGGTGGTGAACATACAAAGTTTAAGCTTCACCACATAATCAAGGGGGCCGAATCCACGCGGTCTAAGGTCAAATTAAAGAAATGCCCCCGACATGGTGACTTTCAACCATTCTTCCTACACATGAATCGGGGATTCCCTTGTTTAACATACAAGAAAGGGGAGGAAGAAGATAAGGGATTAAAATAGAAGAAAACTCAAGTGGGTTAGGAAAGAGAAGAGAGAGAGGGAAATTGCATAAACGTAAACAGAAAATCAACCTTATGTCTTCTTTGATTTGTTTGCTTTACTTGCTTCGCGTTGATCTTCTAGAGCTTTGAGATGGTAACACTTTAAGTCTTTAATGGTCGGCTTGGAGGCTCGTATAGGCTCGTATTGAGTGTATGTATGTTGGGGTTAAAGTGTATGGGGCTAGGGTTTGAGAAGCCTAAGAGAGCTAGGGTTTAGAGAGAGTTCGAGTACTGTATATCGAGAGAGAAAGTTTCTAGAGCTAAATTGCAGACCTTTTTCACGTAGGGAAGATGCTCAATATTTATAGACAAAAGATTGACCTGGCGCCTGTGGCAGTGGCAGTGGCAGTGGCAGTGGCAGTGGCGCTAGGCTTAAAAATACATTGGCACCACAAGGAGTGGCGCTAGGCACTTAGGAAATCTTCTAAGGTAGAAAGAAACATATCTTCGACCCTTGATATGCAAGACAAGAGATTTGGGCTCCTGTCATAGTGACTACCATGCATTTTTTAGCCTGACTCCATTAGGAGTGACTGTGGAAGGTTCGAGAATGTTCTAAAAGGCTGGGAATGGTCTGGAAGGCCGGAAATAGGTAGAAACCCTTAAAATAGTGTCTCCAATGTAACGGACTTGAAAAATAAGGTCAGAATTGGCGACCGAGCTATTAGGGGCAAAACGGTCAATTAGACCGAAAAACCACTAGAATGGACTCGAAACAATCCATGAGTGGACTAGAGGGTTGGAAATAGTATTCAAAGTGCTCCAAGAGAGTGTCGGTTTGATACCAAAAGTCGATGTGATCAGAAAAGGCGACCGGCCCACCAAGGGCAAAACGGTCATTTTCATACCGAGTTTGCCGAAATTGACTCGGAATGATCCAGAAAGATAATGGAAGATCGAGAATGCTATAAGAAGCATTCTCAGGAGATTACCGGTTTAATAACTAGAGTCGGTGAGGTTTCCGGAGTCACTCAGATGCTTAGGGACAAAATGATCATTTTGACCGAATTGTTCGAAATTGGCCCAAAACTGACTGAAAGGCTTTTAAACATGTCGAATTGTCTTTGGGACAATCTTGGAAGATTGGACTTACCGTTCTGAGGACTTAGGTACTTTCTCAAGAAACGTGCCGAAAATAGTCCAAGGGACAGTTTGGTCATTTTTCACTGGTGTGGGCTAGCAGACACTGGTGTTGACTTAGGTTTTGAGTGTTTCTATCACTCTGACAGTCTATGACGAGTGGGTTTCCAAAGGTATCTCGTCCTTTGGTAATTGTGTCACGGCCAATAGGCGAATTTGGTCCCGTGACATAGGGGGTTTATTGGCAATTCCTAATGTCAACCTGTTTACGAGTGTTTCTGCCACTCTGACGGTTCTCGTTCATTCCAAAGGTTGCTTGATCTCGGAAAGCTGCTAGGTAGCCTTACTGTCTGATGAATCAACTTTTCTCGAAAGACATGCCAAATAACGAACATTCTTCATTAGCGGGCTAGCAGGTGCCAAAGGTGAACTGTTCTACCATCTTGGGGACTTGAGGTCTCGTCCCAGTCAACGGGTTTGAAGGGACTTATTGTTCCAAAGAGTTTTCTTAGAAAACGTGCCGAATTGGATGGCCCTATCGCCTGAGAGATCAACTTTCTTGAAAGGCATGCCGAATTTGATTTGAACAGGAATTGGACTGGAACTGGATTTTAATCTTGGAATTGAGATTGAAACGGGGACTTACCTTCTTCGATAAGATGTGCCCAATGAATTTGGACTGAGCAATGCCGCAAGGGCATTTTGGTCATTTTGCCTCTATTGGGCCTAGCGGGTCCGCGAAGCGATTGATTGGCTGGATTATGTTTGAAAAACTGGTTTAAACTAGAATGTGTCCATATTGAATTGAATACAAGTTTGGATGGACCAGAGATTACCGAGCGGGAAAAAATGGGGTGCTTACAACTACCCCTCATTTTTTGTCTTTGTTTACTGAAGATAGAAAACGATAGAGTAAGAGTCCCATGTTGACCGTGAGGCAGTTGGAGGGACGAAATTTGAAGATTTCTTTAAGATTGGAATTAAAAAATAAATATTTGGCCCAAAAGGTGTTTGAAATCGAGTTTTGGCAAAAAAAGACAAAACTACTTGGGATTTGACACTGGTGCCACTACTAGTGGCGCTTGGCTTGAAAGTGCTTGGAAACAAAACCAAAAAAATTTCAGGTTCGAACATTTGTGGGTTGTAAGATTTTCTAAGAGTGCAAAATCTTTTGCGAGGAAAACGACTTTGACATTGAAGGGGTATTCTTTGGGGACCACGGAGGGTTACTGGAAGTAATCAGCGTCGCCGGAAGAGAAAATTTTGCCGGAGAACTTCATGGGTGAGTTTTTGATTTTATGTTGATTTTGATGTTTTGATATATTTTGAACACTTTAGTGAAGTTATTTTTGCATTTTTGTGCTTGTTTGATTGAATTTGAGTGATTTTACTTTATTATGTGAAAGAAATTTTTGTAAGAATTGGGGGTTTGTTCCTACATCTTTGGGTATTGAGTTTTTTGTTAGATTTTTATCCTATGTTCCTTAGAAAAATGTGTTTAACAACCGTGTGAAGTTTTGTGATTTTTGAAAACTTGGTGAAATTATGATTTTTTGAAAAATAGAAAAATACCTAAAAAATAAAGAAAATAAAGAAAATTTAAGAAGTTGATGGAATTATTAGAATTGAATATTTAAAAAAATATGGAAATATTTTAGAAAATATTTGAAATGATTTTGAGAAATTTTGTGAAAACTTTGAAACCCATTATTTTTTTTTTGAAAATAGAACATGTCTTTCGAAAATTTGAAAATTCGAAAAATGTGCACAGGTGTCGATGCTATGTGGTTGTGATGCTATGAAGTGCATGGTTTGTATTTGGTTCTAGTGTCGTGTGTGTTGTACGGACCGTTTTTAAACAAAACTCTGTCAAAATTTTTTGAAATTCTGAAAAGGGTTAGAAAATTTTTGAAATAAATTTTTTTTGAAGGAAAAAGATATAAAACCATTGAGGGTAGGGCCTTTTTGGCAGAGAAGATCTCGAGAAACTCAGGGGAGCCAAAAACTATTGGAAGCAAAATTTGGGAAGACTTTTGAAAATGAAATTTTGAATAAAACTTTTAAGAAAAAATATTTTTGGAAGATTTGAAAATGAATTTTGACTCTGGAAAACTTGAGAATAGAAATTTCGGAAGATTTGAAAACTTAAGAAATTTTAGGAATTAATTTTGAAGAAAACTTTTCGAAGGGAGAAGTTTTAGAAAGCCTTGATTGGAATGGAACTCTTTTGGAGCAGAAACTTGTGATGGACTTTGATTGAAAAATTTTGAGATTTAACTTTGAAAGTCGATTTTGAATTAAAAATCATTTTGAATTTTAGGAACAAAACGTGTAGAAAATTCATTTTGACCTAAAATTTGAAAGCCAAATATTTAGAAAATTTATTTTGACTCGAAATTGAAAATCTTTTTAGAGCAAAATGTATAGGAAATTCATTTTGGTTCGGGAGTTGGAATTTTTTCCTTTTAAACGACAAAATGCATAGGAAATTTATTTTGACTTGAAACTGGAATTTTTAAAATCAAAATGTGTAGAAGATTCATTTTGACTCGACAGTTGAATTTTTTCCTTATAGGAAATTCATTTTGGCTTGAAACTAGCATTTTTAAAATAAAAATGTGTAGTAAATTCATTTTGACTTATCATTTAAAATCTTTTTGTTTTTATTGTTTCCCTTTCTTCTTTTTCTTACTTCTTATCTCTTTTCCCTCTGTGGGTTATACTTACCTCATGTCGATATTCTTACCTTGATCTTCAGAATGACAGACACGGGCGATGACGGTTCCGAGAGGAGACGCCACTTTGGGTAAGCGGCTCGGACAAATTGTTTCAGCAGCTCCAATTGATCTAGGGGTAGTCAGCAATCTATCGGACTTGCATCTTCCAGCTAGAGCGGACGAGGGAGTAAACCTCCAGTCGACCCCTTCCTTTCATTCAAGCTAACCTTTGAAGAGGAGATGGATGCCAAGGTTTCCCACTTTTGAGCTTTAGGATGGCTGACGCTATTTTGAGTCGACTGCGGATTTGGTATGGCAAGTATCCTCCATATGAGCAGGACATCTTAGTTGGTCCTTTGATTGTGTGGCTTCTCTCCTATCGGTGCAGCTTATTTTCGGTAGTGGTTCCCTTCTGGCCGCCTGACTTATCTTTCTTCTGTGAGCTCGCTCCCTCCTACTACGAGTATGGTTTGCTCCTAGGTCTTCGACAGGATTCGATTGACATTGTGGGACCTATTTTTCCTGATGGTTGCATCACAATTGTCTTGTCTTAAGTTGGACTCCGTCGTGCAGTCCTTTCTTCTGATCTCTTGCCCCACTTTCCTTATGTTCCAATGAAGTTCTCGTTCTCTCATTTTAAGTTTGCGACGGATAGGAGAGCTCACTTGGGGGATTGGCATACTTTTCAAGATTGATCCATTTATCACATGGTAGCCCTAGCTCTATTTCTCTTGAACTTGTTGATGTTTTTGCCGAGCCCCAAGGGGGGGGGGGATGACTTGGTTGACTGTCGGTTATGTGCACTATTTGCCAAGATCTATAAGGGGCACCCATATGCTCCTGTGGTTATGGGAGAGACCTTCGTAAGCCTTACTAGACTTCAGCAGGGGGTTGATGCTCATTTTCGAGGATATGCTTCAATACTTCAGCTCTGGGCGATCGACCAATTATTCATTGCTCCTCTTTTTTAGCACACATTGTATCTCAAGTAAAAAGTCATTTGATTGGGGAGGTCGAGGGTGGGTCATTGCCCTATTCTCTGTTTTTTGTTGGCTATGAAAATCTAAACTGTTTGAAGTGTGTGCCAATGCTGGAGATGTTTGAGGGGTAGCTTTAGCTCCTTTTTATGTTTCGCCTTGTTCCTTGTTTCCTATTTGAGAGAGAGAGAGAAAGACATGGAGTTAGTTTTTATACAAAACAGTTTACTTATGCTAATTCTAAAAATACACAGGTAAAGGGGTGAACGCATGTCATACTCCTCCTCCCTTTTTTTTAATTATTATTATTTTTTTATGAATGCACATGAAATTAGATGCATGACTTATTTTGCATGCCTTACTTTTTAATATATATATATATTTATTTATTTATTTTTTATGAATGCACAAATTCATACAGAAATGAAATTTAATGCATGTTACACTTTTGAATGAATGCACCTACAAGAAATGGAATTGAATGCATGCCATGCTTTTTGATGAATGCATGAATAGATACAAACTACATAGGAATTTAATAGATGTACAGGTTATACATGTTATGGATGCACTAGTACTACATGTATATAGACTATTTACAAAGAACGTCCCAGGATTGCCCAAAGGCTCATACTCTTGTGATTCTGTTTTCCTTCTAGGATTTTGCTCTATTCAGTTTTGTCTCATTCTTATCAGGGTGTGATAGCATTTGCACCATTCTCCAAGGATCTTGACATTTCGGTTTGCTATCCTATCCCTACTTTCTATAGGGTTGCTGTTTGGGATTTTTCTGATCTCATTTGGTTTTCTCTCTTAGATTTTCAAAATGCCATCATGGCTTGAACGACAACTCGTATGCCCTTTGTAGAGCGATAAACAGTTAGGCCCTCAATTCGAGAAGACTTCTTTTAGGACCATAATGCAGGCTGAGTTTAGGGGTTGTAAGAAACAAAGGGATATTTAGGCTCACAGATTTTTTTTTAGTGGGTTGTTTAAACCAGAACCATCTAAGCATACTTTGGAACATGAGTTTGCCTCTATATTCCTCCCCAGTTCTCCTTTCCTATCCTACTTGTCTTGGTATTGTTCAGGCTTATTTGGGCTAAGCAATTTTCTTTGATCAAAGAGGACTTTAATTTGAACCGTAACGTAGGCTAGGTTAAGGGGTTTAAGAAACTCAAATGGATATGCAGGCTCAAATTTGATGTTATTTCCAGTACGGTTTAATCCCTTAATATCCCTCTTTAACTTCGGCAACACGTTTGGCTCATTTAGATCAAGTAATTCTTTTTCAATCGGAAAGGACTTTACTAGGGTTGTAATATAGGCCATGGTTTCGGATTTTTGCAAGAAAGGGAAGAGGCTCTAACCTATTGCTTCTATTTGGGCTTTCTTACTACCTAGGATCACCTTTGAACTTTACTTCTTGCCTTTACTATATATTTCTCAGGATGTTATAGAAATGACTCTTTTATTTTCTTTCGGCCTTTCTATACGCTTTACACAAACATGACTTTCTTCACGCTTTTCTTCAAGCCTCTTCTTATATATGCCCCCTTTTTTTCTTTTCTTTTTTTTCTTTTGGCTTCTTGCCCCTTGGCAACTCTTTCTTTTTGCTTTTCTTTTTTTTTTTTTTCATTTCTTTCTGGTTTTTATGAGATGAACATTTCTATAACTTCTTTATCTTAGATCCATTCCTCAGCATTTTAATTTAACCCATTGTGGGAGGTGATCCCTAGGTTGGGTTTTTTTTTCTAAAAAAAGAAAAATAACCGGCTCAAAGAGTTTGACAATGGCTACTTTAGACTGTATAGGAGATGAAATGAGGGTCTTTCTTCACTTTGAACTAGATTGCTTAATCCATAGAGCCTTCAACATTGCCTCAGCTTGATGGAGGATGAATGACATGCCTTGCGGAGTTCTCAATTATTTGTTTACCCCAATGTGGGGGGTTGGTGTTGGATCAGGGTTGACAAAAAAAATCTTTTGTTTTCTGTGAGGCACTAGTAGGTTAAGTAAAAGGGGATGTTTTTGTGTATGGTAGCAAAATTGAGGGCTTCTAATCATTTCAAATTGAATTGCTTAGTCCATAACACCTTTATACAAAATTTAGACAATGTTCCTAAAGAAATGGTGTGTTCTACCAGTAACCCTTATATATTCTATTGAATCAACTACACTGTGCTGAACCCAGTGTGGGGAATGGTTCTTGGTTTGGAGATATCTGGATAAAAATCACTTACGGCTCTAGTGGGTTGAGCAAGGGGTAATGTTTATTTCTTATTGGATAAATAGAACAAATGGCTTCTCATCATTTAGAGGACTCGGCTACCCATCGCTTAGCCAATATATTACTCAAGTGTTGCCTCTTTAATAAAATCCACACCTCTTTGTTGAGACTGTCTTCCTCCTATCTCTCTCTCTCTCTCTCTCTCCAAGGTTTTAACTCCCCTTTGAATAGGTTGCCCATGCTATCTTATCCTTCAAGTTGAGTCATTACAAAGTGGAAAAGAATCCATAAAAGTAATAATCATCCACGAAAGTATGAGGCAAAAGGGATGAACTGAAAACTACTTCTTTATCATTTCAAAACATAATTGCAGGGCATGCAGTGTTCATTTAAATAAGATATGCAAGAAATAGAAGGATAGAAAGAAAATATATGAACTTTGAGAAAACCTCCCTTTTCTTGTAGGCCTTCCAGTGAGAACCCCTAATAAGGCTTTAGGACTGTGTCAACCTCGTTGGTACTTCATTTGTTGGGTGTATCACCAAACAACAAAGGACATACTAATAGATCTTCCGTGGTGTTTGGCTTGCATTTAGAAGTTCAGAGATACTTTTATAGCAATGCACGGGTCTGAAAGGACTTTGTAAACGGTGAAGCCTTCTTTTGCATGGACAATGATCGTCATGACATGGTATGGAGGTAACGTCTTGCAGATGGATGGTTAGTTCTTCTTGCTTCTTAATGTAGGTTTGGCCTCTTCTAACAACTAGGCTCATCCTTCCATGAGTTTGAATCAAGTGGGGTGTTAGAGGAATTTCATGAATTTGGTTGTGCTCTTTGACCTAGAAAAAGAAAAAGGAAAACAAAATGCAGTCAACATGTGGAGTTGTGAGATTTTATGCGATGCACATCCTATGAGGGTCCCTTTTTTGAGGGAATCTAAGCATGATGTTGAGTCCATTTTGGAGGTAGGGTTTTGCCCATTATGCAATACAATACCTTTTTGGCATGGGCCAGTTGATGCTTTTTTGTTTGGGTAATCTCGTCTCTATGGACGGAGAGAGATTTGGGCCTCTCTTGAGTTATGATTTTATGCATGCTATGAATCCTTAAGGTGGAGGAACCCTTAGGGGTTTTGGCAGGTTCGATTAACATGAGATTGGATCACTTTTTTCTCTCTACGGTTGATTGAATGCATGAGGATGCAATGATTTGAGTTTCTTGCAACTCTTGCCTTAGAGCAAATATGGATGCATAAGCATAATGGAAGTAAACATGTGACTGGTATGATAACAATAAATGAATGATTTAGAAAACCCCATTCTTTTCTTGCTTTTGCCTTCGATTCTCTTGGTACTTGGAGATGAGGAGGGGGTGGATAGAAGACAAGAAACATAAGAGAAGTTAGTGCCTTGATTTGGATTTTTTTATGCAATGCATGTCCTTGGGGTGCCCCTACTTGAGAAAGGAACTAAATATGATGTATTTGCTCACTTTTGGAGATAGGGGATTTGCCCCTATATGCAGATATCTTACCGTCGAGTGGGAACCTTCATCCATTCATACTTTCAATCATCCATTCATTCGCAAAAAATAAAGAAGTACATTGAACTTTGGGTTTAAGATACAAAATAATTGAAATACATTTTAATAGGGGAAGGGGGAACATTTTTCTTTGGACTTCCACTTATCTACTTTTACATTGGAGGTTCTAAACTACTCTTGAGTCCTCGGATTCACCTTCTTCGAGTTTGATTGAGAAGGTCGTTAAGAGACCTTGTTGATTGGTTGCCCCTTGTCTTCTTGGCAACCCTATCTCTATGAGCATAGAGGGATTGGGGCCTCTCTTTATGGAATGACTTGAAATGCATGCTATGAGTCCTTAGGGTTATGTGGGAACCCTTAGGGTTTTGGTAGGTTTAATGCAATGGAGAGCAAACTTGGTGTCACTCTCCTTGGGTTAATCATATGCATGGATATGCAGTGACTTGAGTTACTTTGGAACTCTTGTTTTTACATGGAATATTGAATGCATCAACATGTATGCATAGAGTAAAGAGAGAGAGGATGCATTTGTAAAGTAAACATGGATGCATGAGCAGTTAAATAGGCATTATAACAGTATGGATACAAGCATTATAACAATAGGAATAAACAAGTTTAAAAGAAAGTAAAGCAGTTGCCCTTTCCTTCATGGTTTTGAAAATAGAGTGAGTATCTTAAATCTGGCAGAGGTTCGGCTATGCATGATGTCTATATGAGCATGAGGTTGAGGGTTTACTAATGCTTCCTAAGAAGGCTCGGTCCCAAATCTTCAAACCTAGGCCAACTCCCCGAGGTGGTGCCATTATCGGTTGGTGATCTGAGTGGGGGAACCATCAAGAGGTCGTAGGCAAAGAAACTAACACATCATCTTGCCCACAACCAATATACCGGTCCCCCTTCTAACTACAAGGGACATATCAAGGTAGAGAATGCAAATATGCAGAATGCAAGTGCACGTGCAGTGTGTGTGTGTGATTTTTAAAAATTGGAGGAAAGAGCCAAACAACTCCCATCCATCCTGTCCGTTTTATACATTTATGACATACATAACAGTTAATATAACATGAAACAAATATAAACAAAGGTCTGTTGGCCCAAAAGGCAATCTAAAAGGGGGGTGAATTGGGTTTTATGAAGATTAAAGGCAATTAAGATTAATAAAATTAATCTAAGTAATGTAACAATGATCAATATATATACTGCAATATAATCAGTAGAAATAAAGAAAACAGAGCAATAGAAAGGAGACATAGATTTACCGAGGTTCAACCACAAACCGTGGTCTACGTCCTCACCCCAAGACCTCCTTGAAGTCTTCTTCCACTATATAATCACCAATTACAAATGGGGTGCTGATTGACAAAGTGCTCAGCTCACTATACACAAAAACTCCTCACCGAGTTCTTCAATCTCCAAATGGTTTTGTCCAATCTTCACTCAAACTTACAAGAGTTTTTCTTTCTTAAGAGAACTCTCAAACTCTTCCTTACAAGTGTATAAAAGTATACAAGTAACTAGCAAACTCTCTAGCAAGAGTAGATTTTACAATCAGAGCTCACATATGAAAACAGGAATAATGTTCAGGAATATCAGGTTTGATCAGTCAGTGAAATCTTGTTTTTATCTCTTGTCTCCTGTATAAATGCAACTGGAAGCTTATATATAAACCCCTGTATTGATTCCATCCGTTAGAGGTTGTTGGGCTTCATTAATGCACGTCTAGTCCATTATAACGTTAGGAAAACTAGCCGTTATATCCAAGGAGTCGGCTACAGGCTTGTGGAGTCGACACTTTCTATTTCTGCATTTACCAGACGTTATTCACTGTCTCCATAAGTCCGCTCTTCATAACAATGAGTCGGTTCTTTGTTCATTCTGTCTTTACATCTTTGGCTTCTGCTGTCATAAGGTGACTCTTCATCTTCAGGAGTCCGCTATTTGTTCATTCGATCTTCAGCCTTTTACTTCTGTTGTCATGAGGTGACTCTTCATCTTCATGAGTCTGCTCATTGATCATGTTATCTTTAAGTTTTTGCGTTTGTCTCCATGAGGCGACTCTTCATTACAATGAGTCCACTTATTGTCTACTTGGTCTTCAGGCTTTTGCTTCTGCGTGCATGAGGCGACTCTTCATTTCCATGAGTCCGCTCATTGATCATTTTATCTTCAGGCCTTTTGGTTCTATGATCAAGAGGTGACTCCTCATTTTCATGAGTCCACTTATTGTCCATTTCGTCTTTAAGCCTTTTGCTTCTGTAACCATAATGCGACTCCTCATTTTCATGAGTCCGCTTATTGCCCAGAAATCTGTATTCTGTCTTCCAATGATCCAGCTTATCTCAGTACTGGTATAAGATTTTCAAGGAGTATTTCTTTGGGGTATGATGATCAATCAAATCTCTTTAACTCATTAGAGTTAATTTCTATTTAATTTGGATTGAATCAATCATTTGACACTCATCTTCTCTTGACTCTCAAACAGTTAGAACTTCATTAGATCAATGTTGATCTTTTCTTCTTCATTTACAAAGCTTCTTCTTTCATTATTTCTTTCAATGCCAAGCTTCCTCAAATATGTAGAGCTTTACAATGCTTCATTTATGATTTCTTCTCTTTGCTAGCAATTCTTCTTTCTTTTTTTTTTTTTTAAAATCACTTTAATGAGACTTTTGCAAACTTGATGAAATCTCTTCATACATCTAGTCTTCATTGGTTCTTTATATTGTAGAAGAATTCTTCACTTGGATTCCATGTAGAGATCAGACAATCATTGTGAGTCTTCTTCTCAAGCAACTTCAATCACATAAGCTGGAACTAAACTTTGCATACTTGATGAAGTTTTCTTTTGTGCATTTTCAACATCTTCAACAATCAATTCATCTTCAACTGATCATTGCGCATTCTGATGAAGTCTTCTTCTTTCTTGAGTGCAAATCAGTCTTCATTGAGTCTATGCACACTTTGATGAAAGCTTCATTTGAACACCTTCAATCTCTTTGAATGTAAAACATTTGTTTGAAGTAGAAGTAGGCGTCAATCCTTTGTTTGGTTCATTGCATAGCTTTTGAAATTTATTGCTTGATCTTGAATTTGTTGTGCATTTTCTGTGACATGTATCAGACTTAAAATTAAACTTTAAGTCTAAGTTATGAACTTTGTTAATCTACACATTAAGTAGATTCATTAGTAAAATAACATAAGGTTTAGTTATCATCAAAATCAACATAGGATCAATCTTGAGTCAATAAGGTCCACCTACAAAAATATGTAAAAGTTAGTAGATTTGGGCAATGACCTTTGATACGCAAGGCAGGAGATTTGGGCATCTGTGACAGTAACCCTTGATACGCAAGGCAGGAGATTTGGGCGCCTGTCCTAGTAACTACCATGCATTTTTTAGCCTGGCTCTACTATGAGTGACTCTGGAAGGTCCGGGAATGTTTCGAAAGGCCAAGAATGATTCGAAAGGCCAGAAATGGGTAGAAACCCTTGAAATAGTGTCCCCAAGGTAACGGACTTGAAAAACAAGGTCGGAATTACCGACCGAGCTATTAGGGGCAAAATGGCCAACTAGACCGAAAAACAACCGGAATGGACTCAGAACAATCCATGAGTGGACTTGAAGGTTGGAAACACTATCCAAAGTGCTCCAAGAGAGTGCCTCTTTAATACCAAAAGCCAACGTGGTCAGAAAAGGCGTTCGGGCCATTAGGGGCTAAACGGTCATTTTTATACCGAATTTGTCGGAATTGACTTAGAATAAACCAAAAAGATAATGGAAGGTCGGGAATGCTATAAGAAACATTCTTGGGAGATTATCGGTTTGATACTTAGAGCTGGTATGGTTCCCGGAGGCACTCAGATGCCTATGGGCAAAATGGTTACTTTGACCAAATGGTTTGAAATTAGCCCGAAACTGACTGGAAGGCTTTTAAACACGCCGAATCGTCTTTGGGATGATCGTGGAAGGTTGGACTTACAATTCCGAGGACTTAGGTATTTTCTTGAGAAACGTGCCGATAATGGCTCAAGGGGCAGTTTGGTCATTTTGTACTGGAGTGGGCTAGTAGGCACTGGTGTTGACCTAGATTTTGAGTGTTTCCATCACTCTGATGATCTGTGACGAGTGGGTTTCCAAAAGTATCTCGTCCTTTGATAAACGTATCACGACCAAGAGGTGAATTCAGTCCCGTGACATAGGGGGTTTGTTGGCAATTCCCAATGTTGACCTGTTTACGGGTGTTTCCACCACTCTAACAGTTGCGATGTTTATGATTATTTCCGCCACTCTGAAAAGTTCGCATTCATTCCGGAGACTGCCTGATCTCAGAAAGCTGCTAGGTGGACTTATCGTCTAAGGAATCAACTTTCTTAAAAGACATGCCGAATAATGGACAATCTTCATTGGCGGGCTAGCATGTGCCAAAGGTGGACCGTTCTACCATCTCGGGGACTTGGGGTCTTGTCCCGATCGACGGGTTTGAAGGGACTAACCATTCTGAAGAGTTTTCTAAAAAAATGTACCGAATTAGATGGTCTTACTACTTGAGGGATCAACTTTTTCGAAAGGCGTGCTGGATTTGATTTGAACTGGAATTGGATTTTGATATTGGAATTGAGATTGAAACGGGGACTTCCCATCTTCGATAAGACGTGCCCAATGAATTTGGACTGAGCAATGCCCCAAGGGTATTTTGGTCATTTTGCCTCTATTGAGCCTAACGGGGCCGCGAAGCGATTGATTGACTAGATTATGTCTTAAAAACTGGTTTGAACTAGAATATGTCCATATTGACTTGAATACAAGTCTGGACAGACCGGAGATTGCCGAGTGGGAAAAAATGGGGTGCTTACAGGTGTGGTTCCCAGGGGCACTCGGATGCCTAGGGGCAAAATGGTCATTTTGATTGAGTGGTCTTTGAATTGGTTCAAAGCCGACTGGAAGGCATTTAAACATGCCGAATCGTCTTTGGGACGATCTTGGAAGGGTGGAATTACCGTTATGAGGACTTAGGTACTTTCTCAAGAAGCATGCCAAAAATGGCCCAAGGGACAGTTTGGTCATTTTTCATCACAGTGGGCTAGCAGGCACTGGTGTTGACCCAGGTTTTGAGTGTTTCTGTCACTCTGACGGTCTGTGACGAGTTAGTTTTCAATGGTATCTCGTCTTTTGGTAAACGTTTCACGGCCAAGAGGCAAGTTTGGTCCCGTGACATAGGAGGTTTGTTGGCAATTCTCTGATGTTGACCTGTTTACGAGTGTTTCCGCCATTCTGACGGTTGTGATATTTACGAGTATTTCTGCCACTCTGATGGTTCGTGTTCATTCCAGAGACGACCTAATATCGGGAAGCTGCTAAGTGGACTTATCGTCTGATAAATTAACTTTTTCAAAAGACGTGCCAAATAATGGACTTTCTTCATTGGCGGGCTGACAGGTGCCAAAAGTGGACCGTTCTACCATCTCGGGGACTTGGGGTCTTGTCCCAGTCGACGAGTTTGAAGGGACTTACCGTTTCGAAGAGTTTTCTCAAAAAACGTGCTGGATTGGATGGTCTTACCGCCTTAGGGACCAACTTTTTCAAAAGGCATGCTGGATTGAATTTGATTGACTTGGACTAGAATTGGAACCGGAATTGAAGTTGAAATAGGAACTTACCATTATTGGGAAGACATGCCAACTGGAATTGGATTGAGCAATGCCACACAAGCATTTTGGTCATTTTGCCTTTATTAGGCCCAACGGGCCCACAAAGTGATTGATTAATTGGATTGAGTTCAAAAAGTTGATTTAAACTTGAATATGTCTATGTCAATTTGAATATGAGTCCGGTCGAACCGAAAATTGTCGAGATGACAAAAATGGAGTGCTTAGAAGTACGTGAATTCAAAATACTTAGAATAAAGGTATAAAAACAAAAATTTCTATTCAGAATAAGTTTATATTTTGTAGTTATATATATATTTAATTTATGATTACAGTCACGTGTGCAATACATGAAATTTGTAAACTTTATATATAGTAAACAAATTTTTTTTTTTAGAATAAGGTATGAGAGAGAAAACGTTTCCCACAGACGATGCCAACTGATGGTATAGTAAACTCGGTGGCCTTCTTCCGATCAATGCTTAGAGTCTATAAGATAGCTAGAGGCCGACAAGTAGTACTAAGCATCGGTGGGGTGCTAGCCCAATACTCTTCGAAGTCTGTGTTAGCACAGTTGAGAGATTTGGAATGGAATATGGATTGTTGGAAGAATGGCATATCTTTCCTTAGAGCCATCTCTCTCCTTTATAGTAGCCTTTGTTGAGTGACCTTAGCTTGATTGATTGCCCCCAATTTGGGGGGGAGGGGAGAAGGGATTTGAATTGATTCTGATTCCTTGAATCGTGTCAAATCGTTTGCAAATAATGATTCGTTGAGATGATCACGGATGAGATATCAGATCTCCGACTGTTGTTAGACTTCCTAAATCAATCTTGCCGCATTCCTCCTGGTTTGTCATACCCACAGTGGAAGTGCCTAGGTCTACAAGGTTCTCTTGATCGGCATGGTCATATCGATACTTATCACTTGTTATGTGGCAATTATATAATGGCATTTACCGAAAGATGCAATTCTATAGTCAAGAGTACTTAAAATTCTAAAAATTTGGTTTGGCATGCGACAGAGACATACTGTAAGTCTATAACCCATATTTATGAGTTTCTTTACAAATAAGCTTGCTCTATGTTCTTTAGGTTTACTAAAACCTGACAAAAAGCTAAACGTTGTTACATGAAATATTCTAAAATGTAAGTAGTGCCCATGGGCCATGCCTGACAGTAGACATTTAGACTTTACACTTTGGTAAAGATATTGATATGTATTTCGGTCTGTTGTGTATTATTTGAGATTTAGTAAACAAAAATGTTTTGTAATTTGAATTTACCTCATAGCCTTTAATTTTTGGCCGGCCATCTGATAACTTGGCAAACAGCCTAATAGAAAAATAAATAAAGAAATGGCGTTGGAGTAATTAAAGATCAAGAATCAAACAACGATCTGGTCAAGTCATTAACATAACAATAAATATTTTTGAGAAATAAAAAATAAATATTGCATAGAATTACATAAAGTTTCTTGCACCAGAAAAATCCAGAATTCTTTCTTTTTTTTTTTTTTTCAACAATTATATATAAGAGCGGTAGGCCACATGTGAAGGAGTGGACGCACGTAAGTCGAATCACGACCTAATGTGTGGGTGAGAACGCCTCTGTTCACTTGGCCAACACCGCTGCTCAAGTAAGATTGATACTAGGAAAAAAATTACTCTAATAACCAAAGACTTGCTATTAAGTCATATTTATGTAATATAAATATAGTTCACGTTGCGAGGCTATATATATATTCAAACTAACTACCAGCAAGATTGATACTAGGAAAAAAATTACTCTAATAACCGAAGACTTGCTATTAAGTCATATCTATGCTATATAAATATAGTTCACGTTGCGAGGCTATACATATATTCAAACCAACTACTTTAATTACCTCGATATAACAAACCATGTGGATCTACCTCCATATCTATTGTCAATTCTCTCTCTCTCTCTCTCATCCATCTACCTCCACCAGATAGCCTAGACACCAAGTCAAAACATTTAAAATAACACACTGAAAATTAAAATTTTAAACTCGTAATAAAGATTTAATTCGTATTCATTTTATTTTTCTATTTAAAAAACATTACAGTATTTTTTTTATTTTAATGAAGTGAAGTGAATGCTCTTAACCAGTACCCTAGAGTTCCAGCACTCTATGGCCAGCTGCAGTAAAGAAGATTCGGCCGCACGGAGTTCACATGGCGATGACTATCATAGTCACTAAGCTGCCTAATATAAAAAGAAAAGAAAAAAAAAAAAATGAAAGATAGGATTGTTGTATCCATAGTTACAAAACCAAATTAAAAGAAAGAAAGAGGATTGATCTCCCTTTTTGTTTTTAAGAAATTTTCTAAATTTCGTATCCATTAAGGCCATCTCATCGATATCAAAATTGGACTCATCTTCACTTTCTTCAACCCAATTTTTTGAGCAGATTATAATGCTATACCATTGCTCTCTTTGGATTAGCGAGTATTCAATTCAAATGTCTGTAGAGAGCTGACTAATTCTTCTACACGTATGTAGTCGACATTTTTGCTCTCTTCTATAGCCATCACTTTTGTTTGAAATCTCTCAGGTAGAAACCTCAAGATCTTTTTGACAATTCTGTTCTCAGGAATCCTCTCTCCTAAGTTAAAACTGGTATTCACTATATCACTCAATTTGACATAGAATTCATCAAAGATCTCATTCTCTTCCATCCTCAATGTTTCAAAGGTAGTGGTCAAACGTTGAAGTTTAGACAGTTTAACACCTAGAGTGCCCTCATGGGTTATCTCTAAGATATCCCAAGTTTCCTTAGCATTCTCACAATTAGATACTCTTCTAAACTGTTTAGGTGTGAGAGCACTGTAGATAGCATTGAGGACCTTGCTATTCTAATTTGAATCTGCATAGTCAGTTGCATCCCACTGTTCATTAGTCTTGGGGGCAGTTATGGTTCCTACAATCGTTGTGTGAATGCTATAGCCATTAATAACAGCTAGCCACGCCCTTTCATCTATGGACTTAATAAAAGCTCTCATCCAAACCTTCCATTATGGGTAATTAGTGCTATCTAACAATGGTGGTCTAACAGTCGACATACCCTCCTTAGGTAAATCCATGAATATGAATATTCAGATCACACTTAGTCAAAAACATAGAGTGACCCGTTTTAATACCAATTGAAAAACTGTATTACATTAGATCAACCTATGTTACTTTACCTAACTGATAAACTATTGGCAATCACTCACAAAGTCAATCACAAGACGTAAAGTAAAGAGACACAAACTTTTCTCGTGAAAATCCAACTTGGAAAAAAATCATGTCCAGCAAGCCAAGCACTATATAGAATAGTTTACACAAGTACAATTTACAATCAGAATAACTGAAACTCTACAATTGCTGTCCAAATCTCCTCAAACTCTGGTTTAAGTTTACTCGCTAGACTCATCGAGTCTCTCTATGCTTTGACTTCAACACCGAATCACGGTGTTCTCCATCTCTTGAATCCACTAAGACAATCTTGATCTGTTGTTCTTTAGTTTCGTATTTTTACATGTGAAGAGGCTTTGTATTGTTCAAAGAATCATCAATGAAATCTTCAGTTCTTTTTAATTGTATTCTCTCAAAACTTCTCTCTATATTTTTCTATATGTAAGAGTTGTAGAATACATACAATTCTCTAGGTGTTTGTAGCATCTCTAAGACCCCTCAAAAAGTAATCTAAAATTACCTTTTGATTGACTAAGAAACCCTGGTTTGAGAGTCCTCAATTAACAAATGACTTGAATAAGGTAGAACTTCAATTTGCACCTAACTACTTACGATGGCTCGAGCCATTGATTGTTCACTCAAGCCATCATCGCTCAATCCTACTTCAAGCGTACATCAAGCTGTCCTCTCAGAAGTTTGAACCTGCTCTGCAGAATTACCATTGCTCAAGCAATGGTATTGACTGCTCAAGCCAATTTTGAGTGGTCCCTCGAGCGGTTGCCTCTAAATCTCTGCAGACAGTCTCTTAAATGCCATGGCCAGGGGCAGAGCCATAGAGGGCTTAGAGGCGGCACTTTTAAAGACATTTTTAAAATTGTCTTTAATTTGTCCCCTCTAAAAATTTGTAAATGCCTCCTATATTTTTACAAACTCTACTTTGAGCAACAATTTTAAAAATGTCCTTCACTTTGTCCCCTTTAAAAATTGATTGATTTACTTCAAAGACCTCTATATACATTATATAGTCATATGGAAGTCAAGTGTCCTATTGCTGATTATAGAAAAATTTATTCTTACAATTTTTGTTTTATAGAAAACTCTACAGAAATGATGTGGCAGCAACTATTTTAAAATTATGAACCAAAATAGTCGGTGTTTTGTCCTGAAATGAAAGGACTATAGACAATCACCTTATTCTATAAAACATATGTACAAAATTTCTGGTTACATAACATTAATTATTTCCAGAAAAATTTCTTAGTTGCGATTAAATGTTGCCCCCTCTGAAAATTTTTTTCTAGCTCTGTCACAGGCCATGGCTCGAGTCATCCAAGCACTGCTCGAGCCATCCCCTGCTGCATGAGTTCTCAACATGTTTCACGGTTCAACTATTACAGGGAATGAAATCATTACACTGTTTTGCTTCACACAACACCAAATATATGCTAACAGAGAGTCATTTTGATTCTTCACCCACTTGGATCTTATCAAAGACCATGACTCTCGAACAACCTTAATTAGGAGTTTTAGTGCTTAGGCGTGTTGCTGGATCTTATGAATGGAGGACAACGACACAGGAAATATTTATGTTCGTATTGAAAGCATTTTAGTCATTCAGAAGCTACATACTCGATAATCAAATCTCATTTTATTCAATTGTGCAGCACATAAACTCGAATAGGGCCAACATTGCAAAAGCAGTACACTTGTACTTCTACTTTGAACTCCTTCTATATTGAGCAAACTCAAGTCAAGTTTTAGACACGTCTAGTCAAGAATTAAGTATTCTTAGTGATAGTAAAAATGGAGCCCTATACCTCTCGAAAGGAGAAGAGCTTTACTCAACCAGTCACTTGTAGACGTAGATGGATGAGATGGATGAGCTTAGAGAGAGAGAGAGAGAGAGAGAGAGAGAGAGAGAGAGAGAGAGAGAGAGAGAGAGAGAGAGCATTGATAATGCACATTGAGGTTTGACTTGTAACGTAAACCGTGAATAATTTTTTAGGTATATATGATATGACTTTATATAGCAAGGTCTTTTCTTAATGTTGGAATTTCAAGATCTGATTTCTATATACATGGGTCCAATTCATGGCGCAAAAAACATAGCAAACGAAAAAAAAGATGCCTGGAGGAGATCAAGAAATAAGAGGGGGAGGGATAAAGCTGAAAAATTTCATCCACGGTCATCCTCTAACTCTGTTAGATGGTTTCATCAATGGTGAATACTGCAATGATTGCGGGCTTTACATCTTGGGGCATTTCTACAGTTGCAACACTTGCAAATTCTTCATCCACAAATCGTGCGTGGAATTGCCCTCCGAGATCCGTCACCTCTTCATCCTTCTCACCCTCTCACTCTCGCAAAGCCACCCTGTCCACCCACCTTCAACGGCGTTTTCTTCTGCGAATTGTGCCAGAATGTTCGCGACGGCTTCTCCTTCCATTGCGCCGAGTGCCATTTTGCGCTTGATTCCCATTGTGCCCTGAGCATACCACCAGTCATTCAACATGTTAGTCACGAGCTCCAACTCACTCTCTACGTTGAAGATACTATTAACGAGCAACCATTCGCTATACACCTCGGTATTTCTCCTAATTTTTGTGTTGACTGCAAAGCTGGATCCACAGTCTTCTTTCATTGTACCATGCCCAACTACCAGCACATCCTGGACTTCAATTGTGCTTTTTTGCCACCCACAGGGAAGCACCAGACACACAGACATCGACTCAAACTCACTTTCGTGCCTCCTCCTATGGAAGATAATCTAGAAGAGGATGAATACTATTGTGATGCCTGCGAAAAACCACGGTCGCCAAATGGATTGCTATACTGGTGCGAAGACTGTGTCTTTGTTGCTCATACATCATGCATTGCGCCTCCAGATCGACAACTGATTGCCCCATACAAGTCATCATTGGCGAAATTCAAAGATCAAGGTCACGGACATGAGCTCACTCTCATGCCACGAGATTTGCGTGGGTGCAAAGGTTGTAAGACTGATCTCAACCTCCAAGGCATTCATTATGCCCCTTATTATTATTGTACCCAGTGTTGGTATTCTCAATACAGCATTGGCGTTCATTGTGCCACGAAACTGCCTTCGACACGCCAATTAGGAAGAAAAGAGACCGGAATTGTAGAAGAAATAGAGAGCAGGGAAGAGTCAAAAAGAGAAGGGAGAATGACGGAGATCAATCATTTTAGCCATCAACATCCATTGCAGTTCTCAGATGGGAAATGGAATGGTGAAAGATGCAATGTGTGCCGGTTACCAATCTCAGGTGAGAGCTACGATTGCTCTAATTGCAAATTTGTCATCCACGAATTGTGTAAAGAGATTCCCAGTGAGATTCAGTTAAATTTCAGTTACATTACCCTCGCCATACTCTCATCCTCGCACCGCCACCTTCTCCACCTTATCTTAATGATCTGTTCGTTTGTGAAATTTGTTCCACTCCTGGAGACGGCTTTTCTTACCATTGTCCTGACTGCCGATGTGTCTTCCATGTCCATTGTGTTTTGAATACACCAGAAACCGTTGTGCATAAATCTCACAAGCACCCATTCAGACTAACCTTGGGCAAAGATCTTTCATGTTATGCCTACGGAAAGAAAATCAATACCGCGGCTTGTTATTATTGTGGCCCTTGTGATCTCGCTCTCGATATGCAATGTGCTCTTTTACCGGCAGAAGTAAATCATGAATCCCATTCCCATCCCCTTTACCTTACTGCCCAGATGCCAGAAAGATTCTACCAATGTGAGATTTGTGGCGAGGAAATAGATTTGAAGGTCGGATGGGCCTACTACTGCAAGGACTGCAAATTTATTGGCCACAGAAGCTGCATTTGCAAGGGCGACCCATCTCCATATATCCAATTAGGAGGAACCCTTAAGCAACAGAGTCACGAGCATCTTCTCACTCTTGCCCTTAGAAGTAAGGATATGGCTCCATGCAGCCATTGTTATGAACAATTTAAGAGTGACCTGGCCTACCAATGCCCCGAGTGTAGTAATTACAGCCTCGATGCTGGATGTGCTTCGCGACTTGCTTATGCCAAAGCGCTCGGCAATTGTGTAACTAAAGAAGAGGAGAAAGAGGTGGGAGGAGACAAAGGAGGAAAAGAGATGGCGCTAGAAGTAGAGCATTTTAGTCACCCACATCCTTTAGCATTCTTTGATGCCCAAACAAAGGGCGAAAGATGCAATGGGTGTCGCCTAGCCATATCTGGTCCAAGTTATGGCTGCACAAACTGTAACTTTTTTCTCCATAAATTGTGCATGGAATTGCCCCACAAAATTATACTCCCACTTGACGGTAGACACCCTCTCACCCTCTCGAAGAATCCTCCAATCAATTTCAAGGATGGTATCTTCTCTTGTAACCTTTGTGGCACTCCTGGTGACGGCTTCTCCTTCAGTTGCGCAGAATGCAAGATTGTCCTCCATGTTCATTGTGCGTTACGCACACCAATGGAAATTAGAGATGGAAGTCATAAGCATTTGCTTACTCTCACCTTGTCTTATTCCAATTGCATTGATCTCAAGTGTGATGCTTGCAAAAGATCTTGTGAAGGGGCCGCCTTTAGATGTTTCGCTTGTCATTTTAGCCTCCATGTTCTATGTGCTCTCCTACCGCCTACATTTAAACATCAATCACACAGGCATCCATACAACCTCTTGTACGGCCCCGCTGAAGAGAAATCGGACGAGTACTACTGCGATGCTTGTGAGAGAGAGAGAGATCCTAAGGGTTGGGTGTATTGCTGCCTAGAATGCAAGCTCTTTGCACATAGGGGTTGCGCTAGGGAGGCTGAACCATTCCCATACATCGAGTTGGATGGAACTCGTAATATTGGAACCCACGATCATCCTATTAGTCTCGTACTAAGGAAAGAGGACATACATCGACGGATCGATGGTGGAAAACTTTTGAGTGGCCTTCGTTACCAATGCACTGAATGCAGCTACAACGTTGACTTCTTTGAAACTCTTGACCATAGTTACCAATAAATTTAGGTTCGGGCTAGTGAGGATCTTACAAGTTTTTGGTACTAAAATATTTCATAAAAATATTCGTTGAAATATTTATATATGTTTCGTATTATTCAAATGTTTTGTTTAAGTTTAATGGAAGCTTATTACTAAGATTCTTAAGAGATTTTCTATATGATTCTTAATTATTTCTTGGTTTTCTGTTTTACCCATATTTTTTGGCATGTTTTCAAATGAGTAATGTTATACAAATAAAAAAAATTCAGATAGAATTTATCATCAAAATGATGTGGTTAGATAAAAGCCATTCATTTGAAAATAAAACACCTACCATTATGACTCTTAATTATAATAATGTCATTGTCACGTTATTCTGATAAATGTTCTATACAAATTTTCTGTAAGAATAACATTTTTCTTTTTAAATGGCACTTGGAAAAATAATAAGTAATGTAGTGAGTTCTGCCTAAGTCCTCTCATCCCAATTGGTTGATCTGAAGCTATTTTAATGTAATGGTAATTACACCTACTATTTTTGAAGGTTTCAATCTAATACACAAAGTATCTCGATGTATGACAAATTACAATGGCCTCCTTAACTTTTGAATTTTTGTAATAAATTTTCCTTTCCCCTTAAGTAGTCGTTAACGACCAAACAGATTTTGATGATGTAAGACTATGAGTATTTTTACATGTTTAACTAGCAGGGAGTCACTTACTGCAAATACTTTGAATAAAAGGTTTAAAAATAGAAATTTTAGCTTAGAATAAGCTCATATTTTGCAACAATTATATTTGTTTTTACATAAGATAACAGTAATATGTCTGGATACATGAAATTTGTAAACTTCATATACAGTAAAAAAGTGGTCTTGAATATAAGTAAAATACTTCTATTTAAATTGCCAATTTGGGGTCTTTTCAAATGCGATGCAGAGTTGTTAAGTTCGAACTAATAAAAATGTTAATTGATTATAATCTTGAATATAACTGAAATGCCTCTATTTGGCTGAAAATTATATAAATCTGGTGCCTTTTCATATGCGATGCATAGATTTTTGAAGTTCAGGCTCTGCTGTCCCCTTATTGCTGTCAGACTTTGCCCTCTCTGTCTCTCTGTGTCTCTGTCTCTCTCCATGGGCAGAGTTGTATTTATGTTAAGATCGTTAATGACCATTAGCAGATTGACTAAAAGAAAGGAAAAAAAAAAAAAAAAAGGAAGAAGAAGAATGCTCAACTACCTCCACAATTTGCATTTTATAACAATAATTATAGCATTGTCAGAGCCGACATGGGGCTTAAAACTTTAAAATTTAAAGATAATCACTTCCTCAATAAAATTTTGCAATATGTTAGGGGGAAAGGTGATTCACATTGTACGTGAGCCAAATCATTTCATGGTCAGAAAGCACATTGGATCTCAATTTTTTTACATATGCAAGGTTCACATTCATACATGAACCCAATAAAAGTTTTATTGCAGGCACTGCACCAAGTACTCCTGCAAAATTTAGCCCGAATTAAAGAGGGTGTTTGGCCTATCCTTCGTGTTCGACTGTTGTGGGATAGGAGTTTAGTTTTTTTTTTTTTTTTTGGTACTGTCAAAGTTAATATGTGTCACACCCCATTTAAGAGTATTGACCAGCCATGAACCATGAAATCTTGATTCGTGGGTCACGAAGCCTAACACCTCTAATTAATCTGGCAAATAGTAGAAGTATCCCAAATTAATAATTAATAAACAACTAAAATTTAATTATAATAATAATTCAAGTTTCATAGTGCAATAAGTTCTAACTTGGACCAAATACCACAAAGTTTTAAATAATTCTCCAAAAAAATACCATCAAGTAACATGATTTAACTCTAGAAACAATCCAGTATCAAAGATACCAGTGGAATTTATAAACCATAATACTAAGACAAAATAACCCATAGCAATCCTCTAGAGGTCCGGCAAGGGTACCAGATCCGAATCGATTACTATTGTTGTACACACTCACCTGAAATGTTGAATATGAGTGTGAGCTCACAGCTCGTAAATGATGATGCGATGCATAATAATATAACTTTGAAACAAGGCTCAACATAAATAGTCATAGATGAAAATAATATAAGTCATATACTAGTTCCAAGAAAATAAATACTATTTCCAAAGATTTAGTTTGTCCAAAAGCATTTATACACCAATACCAGAAGCAACCAAATCCAAATAATGATTGAGACATCTAAATCCAAAATTTTAGATAAATAATAAAATCAATAATAATAAATAACCACATGTTGAGGGTATCAGAGAGTAAGTGAATGAACTAGAATACTAGAGCCAAACCAGATACCAGAATACCAAAAGCCACAATTAAATCTCAAGGCGTTTTATAAGCCAGTTAGATCCAACATCGGACATAGAGTCACCACGGGGTGGCAAATCGAGTCTTTTTTCTAAGTCGATCTGGTGAAGGTCACCCGGATGCACTATTGAGAAACTAGAGTCACCTCCTTTAGATCTATTTCCTAGTTGCCAGAGGCATCCACAAAGCGGGCTTTTTCTCTAGACTTTCCAATATCAATAACTAAACCAATCCAATACCATTTCTTATCAACCAACACCATTGTGAAATTGAAAATAATTATTTCTAAGAAAGCAATGTATTATCTTGCTAAAATATGTTTTCTTATTTAATAATAATCAATAATGCAGGCTAACTTAAAAAATCAATTCAGGTATTAAAAGTTTTAAAGATAATTAGCAAGAAAAGGTCACTCACCTGTAACTAATGCAAAATTAAATTATCAAGGCAAGAGGAATGTGCAATCAACCTGAGGCAATTTAGTGTAAAACATAATTATTAATGTTTAAATAACTAAAATTTCCAAAATGATGTAACTCTATATTTCCGTGCCTAAGTAATCCCAAATGGTTGGCAAATGCCTAAACAATACTCTAATTGGTCGAATTAACGTAACCCAAAAAGCTCGCACGCACACAAAATAAAATACCCAAACCCATCATCTTCATTCCCTGCTTTTCCTGAATCCCTGCAATTCCCCTTTTCTCATTCTTCGTTCTTTTCTTCACTTCATTCTTTCTTTCTTTATATTTTCTCGATTGCTCACCGGCAACCTTTTGCTACTATAATTAGCAGCAGCTTCCCCCATGTTACACTAATACGCATGAATGCCATCACCTTAGACACTTACCCCCCTCACTCTCTAACTGCTCTCTAACTGTTTCTCTTCATTTTCTTTACCAAACCAACCCAAAACAAAAGAAACAAAATTTACAGGACAATGCTGCCAAGAGGCAGCAACCACGGCCGCTCATGGCAGCTCCATAATCAACTCACCCAAACCGCCAAAATTTCCCTAATTTCTATTCCTTATCTCACTTTACATATTGAACTGATGCGGATCGCATAGGAGAAGATTACTTGAAGATCCGGAGGCGTCGTTATGCGCGGGCCGGTGGTCGATAAACTTCAATCTTTTGATCTGTAACTCTGTTTTCCTATTATAACATTTTGCTAAAACATGAAATGATTTTTCGGCCTAGGAAAATGTGAAAAACGCCTCTAAGTATGATTTTTGGCCTGTTTTGTATTTTGGGCTTTCGTCATTTTTTTTGATTAACCTGATTTGTCCCGGGCCCTAGGGTTTTGTGCCGCCTATTTATACTCATGTTAAGACATTTTTCCGCAGCTTTTGAAGATTAATAAAATTTGTGTGCGATTTTGCACTTTTTCCAATTGTTCAGTATTTTCTACGAAAATCAATGAGCGTTTGATGCCTTAAAACCTGGCATTCATGGTGAATCAACAGGTTGCAGGACGACTCTTAATCCGGTATTCGTGGTGAATCAACGGATTAGGGTAGGTTACCCTGTTGTTGCGATCCCCCTGCATCATGAACCCGACTCCAAATCAGCCCCATAAAATTTTAGAGCACCTCTGCCACCCAAAACAGTCATGGGCAGCCCCAAAATTGGACACACCCAACTCCCTATTTTCTCCATTCTAGTCCTCCTTTCTCCCTACTGCACCACCGAATCATCACACTTCTTTACAACACACAACAGCCTCCAAACACCACTCAATCTTTGCTACAATTCCCAGCACACATCCACACCCAAATGGCCAGTAATGATCGTTTTTTTACACTATATCACAGCATAAAATCACCCAAAGAAAATTCAACTCATTAGATTACCACATAAAAGGAAAATGGATAAAAATGTTACCTCAAAGATGTAATCAAATCCCCTTCTCTCTCTCTCTCTCTCTCTCTCTCTAATATTATATGTATATATGTGGATGTTTGTACTCTAAAAGTGCATCAGAATGCCTTAACTAGTTCTTTGTTAGACTTAGAATAAGTTTATTTATGATTCTTGATTCTTTAGGATCAAACACTAGATATTTATAAAAACTTAGAGGTTTGATTATGGTTGGTAATATTTATGCACCAACTCTAGTTCGGTACATTTATTGCACAAGTCGATGATATACATCTTTGATTCAAAACCTGATTTATTTTAGGATTAATTGATAAAGAATAATAGTTTTTATCGTTAAATCTTTCAAATAAAAAACTCACAACGCAGTCAATGATTTGAGTTATCAAAAGCTTTCATTGAGATTCTGAGTGAAGCAATTGATTGAAATAATTGATTTTGAGACTTTCTTTTATCAGTTTAAACTCATTTTCATAGTTTAGTTTAGATTAATCAAAACCACTTTCAAAACAATAGATTTTTTTGTCTTACTTTATTGGAGTGTTTTATTGGAATTTCTAAATCAAGGTTAGTTTTCTTGAATGTGCTAACCCTCTTTCTTGTGGATCGACCTTGGACTTTACCGAGTTATTATTGCTTCACCATCCTGCTCTTGGGATTACCTTTGGTCACGTCCAATGACACTGTTTAGTGCAAGTCAGAGAGACAAACCCTAAGACTATATATAGAAAAGTGACTTGGAGGCCAAGTTCAATAGAAATGTAATCTCCTACACCCATTTCCACTTGTGTTCCCATGCCTCATTCAATAGAGATGAGTAAAAATGTCTTGGTGCCCATGCGTAAGCATGTTGTAATCCTATACAAGCCCACTCACATGCATCCTATCACCCACTCCAATAGGAAAAAGGTTGAAGACACAAGACACTCCTTCATGTGTTCTAATAATCCAATTAACCAATGTTAGGAATAAGAAGTATTTTAAAATAAAATGATGCATGAAGTGATTTATAAAAGAAAATAAGTACAAAATTTTAGGTCCTTACGCTCACTCCCTGTTAAATAAAGTTTCGTCCTCAAAACTTACTTTAAGTACTAGGTGAACAAGTGTGGATACTTTTTACACATCTCCTCTTCACATTCCCAAGTAGCCTCCTCAATTACGTGATTACGCCATAACACTCGAACTAACCGAATTACCTTGTTGCGAAGTGTCTTTTCCTTAAAGTCCAGAATTTGTACCAGTAGCTCCTTATATGATAAATATTCTCTCACTTGATATGGCTTGTAATCAATCAAATGTGTTGGGCTATGCATATACTTCCTAAGTATCAATACATAGAAAACATTGTACACTCCAACAAGTTTAAGTGGTAAAGCCACTCGATAAGCCACTCTACCAACTTTGTCCAAAACTACAAATGGTCTAATATAATGAGGACTTAACTTTCCTCTCTTGTCAAAATGAATCACTCCCTTCCAATGTGAAACCTAAAGAAATACTTTATCACTCACTTAAAACTTTAAATCCCTCCTGCGATGATCATCATAACTCTTTTGACGACTTTGAGCAGCTAACAACTTTTCATGAATTGTAACTATCTTATGAGTCGTATCTTGTACTAATTCGCGCCCCAAAAGTTGTCTCTCACCAACTTCATACCAGTATATCAGTGATCTACATTTCCTTCCATACAATGCCTCATAAGGCACAATTCCCAAACTATGAAAACTTAATCAATAGTAAACAATCATCCCAGTTACCTTTCCACTCCAAAGAATAAGCTCATAACATGTCTTCGAAAGTTTAAATAGTCCTTTATGACTGCCCATCTGTTTGGGGATAATAAGCAGAATTGAATTTAGATGCATACCCATAACCATATGTAATGCACCCCAAAAATTGGACACAAATTGTGGATCTCGGTTTAAAACAATGGATACCGGTGCACCATGTAATCTAACAATTTGCCTCACATGCAGCTGTGTAAAAAGGTTTAATGAAAAAGTCTTCCTAATGGCAATGAAATGTGCAGACTTCGTTAAACGGTCTACTATGACCCAAACCATGTCATGGCCAAAATAAGTACAAGGTAAACCTAAGACAAAATCCATAATGATATGCTCCCACTTCCACTCTTGTAATGGTAACGGTTGAAGTTTACCTACTGCCTTTTGATGCTTACATTAATTTGCTGACAAGTAAGACACTGAGTCACATACTTTACAATATCCCTCTCATACCATTCCACCAAAAATGCTCATGTAAATCTCTATAGAATTTCGCACTCCCAGGGGGAATACTATAACCCAAACTATGAGCCGCAGCCCAAATCTTCTCTCTCAACCCATTACGAGCAGGTATGCAAAGTCAGTTACCAAACTTAAGTACCCTATCATTAGTTACTGAAAAATATGAAGTTTCTCTTTTGTCTACCTATTCCCTTATCTTCTGACATTGGGCATCATCCCTATAAGTTGTCTTAACACTGTCGAATATATAGTTAACTGATTACAAAACCCATCTTTTCCACGACATATAATCTCAACTCTCAAACATCTCAATTCCTCTAAAATGTGTCACTCAATTGCAAGTGATGCTAAACTGCTTGCAGTAAACTTTTTGCTCAGAGCATCTGCCACTACATTCGCCTTTCCTAGATGATATGAAATGCCAATGTCATAATCCTTAAGCAACTCAAGCCAACGTTATTGTCTCATATTAAGTTCCTGCTGAGTAAAAATATACTTTAGGCTCTTATGGTTAGTGTAAGTCTCACTTGAGTCTCTAATATGATAGTTGCGCCAAATTTTTACTGCAAACACCATAGTTGTTAACTCCAAGTCATGTGCGGGGTAGTTTCTCTCATGTGGCTTTAGTTGACGAGAGGCATAAGCAATCACCTCACCATTTTGCATAAGAACACAACCTAGTCCATGTCGAGAAGCATCATTAAAGATCACAAAATCACCCCCCTCGGTTGGTAATGCAAGAATAGATGCTGACACCAACCTTTACTTAAGCTCTTGAAAGCTTTTCTTATAATCATTTGACCATACAAATTTCATATCCTTACAAGTAAGTCTAGTAAGTGGTAGGGCAATACGAGAGAACCCTTCCACAAACCTTTTGTAATAGGCTTCCAAGCCCAAGAAACTTCGCACCTTAGATACCGTAGTCGAACGAGACTAATTCACAATCACCTCGACTTTTATATGATCTACTGACACCTCATCCTTAATAATCACATGCCCCAAGAAAGAAATATTGTCCAACCAAAACTCACACTTTTTCAGTTTAGCATACAACTATTTTTCTTTAAGAAATCGAAGGACTATCCTTAAGTGCTCCTCATGCTTCTCTTTACTTTAAAGTATATCAGCACATCATCGATGAACACCACAACAAACTGGTTAAGCTGGGGTTTGAAAACCCTATTCGTTAAATCCATAAATGCTATTGGGCATTCGTAAGACCAAAAGGCATTACTAGAAACTCGTAATGTCTATACCGAGTTTGAAAAGCGGTCTTAGGAACATCCCCTTCCTTGATCTTCAACTGATGGTACCCAAATCTCAAGTCAATCTTAAAAAAGACTTAAGCCCCTTGTAACTGTTCAAATAAGTCATCAATGTGAGGCAACAGATACTTATTCTTGATGGTTACCTTGCTCAACTTACAATAATCAATACAAAGCTGCATAGTACCATCATTTTTCTTAACAAATAACACTGGCACTCCCCAGGGCAAAACACTGGGCCTAATAAAGCCTTTATCCAACAATTTTTGCAACTGAATTTGTAACTCCTTTAGCTCAACAAATGCCATTCTATAAGGTTCCTTAGAGATAGGAACAATACATGGCAATAAGTTAATAGTGAACTCTACCTCACGGTTTGGAGGTAGATTGGGTAGGTCCTCCAGGAAGACATCAGGAAACTCCCTCAAAATTTGATATCCTCCAATTTCTGCCCTGACGACTCTTCAGTCACTGCATATACTAAATAGCTTTTACTACCCTTCCTCAACATTCAATTTACATGCAAAGCAGAAATTAAACTAGGTAGATAAGCCTTTTTATCACCCTGAAAATAAAATTTTGGTTGCCATGGCACTGAAAAGGTAACCCTTTTCTGGTGATAATCTATTATGGCATAATGAGTGGTCAACCAGTCCATCCCTAAAATGGCATCCAAGTCATGCATCTCTAGACTAACTAAATCCACTGGCTGAGCCCTACCATCAAGCTCAACCTCACAAGATTGACAAACCCAATCTAACAAAATAGTATCCATCATTGGGGTAGAAACAATAAGGCACTCATATATGTATTCAAGTGAAATACGTAAACGATGTAAAAATCCAAGTGCAGCAAAAGAATGTGTGGAACTAGGGTCAATCAATACTCTAGCAGGTACTCATGAAATGGAAAGTGTACCTTACACCACTAACGGGGAAACTTCTGCATCCTTTCAAGTAAGTGCAAACACTCGCCCGTGAGTTGCCTGCTTCAAAATGAGTGTTCGGTCTTTGACTAGATGTCCCAACATGTGTAGGTGGCTTTTGACCATACAGTTATGATTGTGTTATTTATCGCCCCCCATTGCTCTAATCTCGGTAATTAGTAGATAGATGGCTTGGTTGTCCACAAGTATAGCAAACCCAAGGGGAACCATCACAATAAACACTAGTTGAGTGAGGTTGACCACATTTATAACACAACCTTTAAGCTTGTTGTCCAAATCCCCCATTAACTTGATTAAAAGCAATCCTCCTTTTATTAGGTTTCCCACCCCCTCTGTTCTGAGCACCATGAGTCTAATCTTGGTTCTGATTTCTAAGTCTCTTATTATACTTGTCATGTCCCTTCTGACTTTTATCCAAACTCTTTTCTGTAAGTAGGGCCTTAGTAAATAATTCAAACAAAGTCTTGGCTTCAATATAGGAACCCTACCACGAATAGCTACACGCAAGCCCTTACCAAACAACAGTACCCTATCAGCTTCTTCAACCACCAAGTGGCGCGAATCTTGAAAGCTCACCAAACTTGGCCTCATTCTAGAACACAGTTATAAACCACTGCTGTAAGGTTAGAAAATCAACCATCCTTTGTTTCTAGGCTACCACGGGGTAGTACTCCTTGTAAAACAATTTTACAAAAGTACTCCGGGTCATTTCCCCAAGAGTCTCTCCATAGCGTCAACTCTCCATGTCCCACCAACTATCTTCCTCATTTTTTTAACTTAAATGTAGCTAAAGTCACCTTTTGTTGCTCAGCATAGTCAATCCGAGCAAATATCATTTCCATTCACTTAAACCATGTCTTAACCTCTGAATGATCAGTAGTCTCCTCAACTGTTGGTGGAGAAGATTTCAAGAACCTATCAAACAAGGTACCCTTATCCAATACCATGGGTCGAGCCTCTGTTGGGTTTCTTGGAGCCGGTTGTCCGGCATGTTGCCCTAAAAATGTTTGAAATGCCTGTAGGGCAGCTTATAGGACCATTGGGTTAGGTGCAAGAACTGGATTAGGTGCAGGAACAGTTATGGGTATCGGTGGGGCTGTAGTCCCTGTCACGGGAATCGTAACAGGATTGATCCTCTCCTAGGTAGTCCCATTAGATAAATTAGCTGTATGGTGTTAAGTGACTATTGAAATAGAAGTATGGGTACTTTTCTTTTTTGATGTTTTACCAAGGTCTCCCGCTAACTTCTTCTTGGGTGTCATACTATTGGCATATGAAAAGAAAAAAGCGAATATAAGATTAAACGTGAATAAATGGAACTCGTTCACACACCTAATAAATTCTGGGAATCGCCTCCACTAATGACATGGTGGTAATATGAAAAACAAATAAACTTGGACTTTGATACCAATACTTGTCACACTCCACTTAGGAGCATGATCGACCATGAACCATAAAGCCTTGGTTTGTGGGTCATGAAGCCTAACACCTTTAATTAATCTAGCGAATAGCGAAAATGTCCCAAAATAATAATTAACAAACAACTAAAATTTAAATACAATAATAATTCATTGTTTCATAGTGCAATAAGTTTCAACCTGGACCAAATACCATAGAGTTTTAAATAACTCTCCAAAACAGTAAATACCATCAGGTAACATGATCTAACTCTGGAATCAATCCAGTAGCTAAGGGTACCAATAGAGCTTATAAACCATAATACTAAGACAAAATAACTCATAGCAAGTCTATGGAGGTCAGGTAAGGGTCCTAGATCTAAATCCATTACTACTGCTGCACGCGCTCACTTGAAATGTTGAATATTAGTGTGAGCTCACAACTCATGAATGATAATGCGATGCATAATAATATAATTTTAAAACAAGGTTCAACATAAATAGTCATAGGTGAAAACAATATAAGTCATATACTAGTTCCAAGAAAATAAATAGTATTTCCAAAGATTTAGATTGTCCAAAAGCATTTAAACACCAATACTAGAAGCAACCAAATTCAAATAAGGATTCAGATATCCAAATCCAAAGTTCCAGATAAAAAATATCAGAGTTGCTCAAAATCGAGTTTTTTAAGCATATAGAGGCTTGGTCTGTCTACTGCCCAAAATTCAAGTTGGTTGAAACCAACTTTTGATTATACCAAAAGGTTCCTCTCGGCAAGACGAACGTAACACCGCAAACGATGTTGAAAACAAAGGTCCAACATTCCGTAAATCTGACCAGGAAGAAAACAAAGGTGTGAGGCTCCGCAGATTTGAAGAAGACGAAGTGACAACAACAGTGACGTTAGCGCTACATTGTCTGCTAACACAAGTATCTATATTGTAGTTCAGCCCCTCGAGTTTGGCCTGATTACAAATCAACCCCTAAAGTTTTTGATATTTCAAATTAGACCCCAAAGGTTTTGGAATTTTTAGATCAGCACTCAAATATTTGAAATTATTCAATTGAGTCCCTGCCAAGTGAGATATGGCAAGTTCAAGTAATTTCTTTCAGCCTCAACTTCCGCGGTTAGGCAAAAAAATTATGAGAACTAGACGGTTTGATTCCAATTGAATAGCTGGTTAAATTAGTGACCCATGACCCAGCCTCTTTTTTTGTTTACTTAACAGTCTGGGTTTCAAAACATTGTTTTTAGGTAAACACTATTAAGTGTTACATAACAAGTATAAACCACCAGTGTGTAACGGGTGCAATCACTCACTGTACTCCAACACGTATTTAACAGGTGCAATCCTATAATAGTAAAAAATCTTGTAGGTTCATATATAGGAAAACCCAATAGTAATGGCAAACATTTCAAACCACAAAATACTTTCCATCACTTTCACCAACCCAAAATCCACCCCCCCCCCCCCCCCCCCCCCCCCCCCCCCCCCCCCCCCCCCCCCCCCCCCCCCCCAAAAAAAAAAAAAAAAACAAGAGGGTCTGCTCAAATTGAAACCAAAATCCACTAACATGTGGGTCCTATTGTATTGTGTTTTGTGGGTGAAGAAATGGATTGAGAAATTGATTTTTGTATAGTATTATTACTCTTATCAACATAATTTCCAATCAACTTGAATTGCAATATATATAATCCCATTCATAATACCATAAAACGATAACAAGAGAAATGATCAATGAAATTCCAACACAAACTACAATCTCCATTTCAAACCATACGGCAAGAATGACCATCACTGAGGCATCGAGCTGGCCTAAAAGCTTCCACACCATATGATCCAATATGAAATCAAAAAGTAAAAACAACCTAACAACTGCTGCATCGAGCAGTTTCAACACCACACCTTGAGTGCAGGTGGCATCCAGATGCGCCTTAATAACCCATTGGGATAAACGGAAGGAGTTACTAGACATTACAAACTACTATTCTAAACACATTCGACTTTAAAGCGAACAATCACCCACCTTCACGGTAAATATATTTAATGCGTTAATAAGAAGTCAAGATTGTAGCTGCATTCAGTACACTTGTAATTAATGAAACCCAGTCAGAAATTCATATCGACTGTTCCGGCGATGTATGCCCTCTCTCCTTACCACGAGAGTAACAGGATGATGGTGGCTTTTAATTTTACGGGTTCCACCCAACTGGATGTATGGGAATGGTTCAGCAGCCCTAGTGCAACTCCTATGGGCAAAGAGGTTGCATTTCTCGCAGCAATACACACAACCTCCGGAATCTCCTTCTTCCTCACAAACATTGCAGTAGTACTTATAAGATTCTTCTTCAGCATGATTGTAATAGAGGGTGTATGGATGCCTGTGTGTTTCATGTTTTAGTGTAGATGGTTGGTGGGTACACAGAACATGGAGGATAAATTCACACGTGGAACAGGCAAAGGCTGCGCCTTCGCAAGGTCTTTGGCAAGCAACACACTTGAAAACCACAACATTGGAATAACAGAAGACGAGAGTAAGCAAATGCTCATGATTTTCGTCTCTAACTTCCATTGATGTGTGTAGAGCACAATGAACATGGAGGGCAAACTTGCATTCTCCGCAATTGTAGGAGAAGCCATCACCAAGAGTGCCGCAAAGAGTACAATAGAAGACCCCATCCATGTAAGGCGGTGGAGGATCCTTCGAGAGGGTGTTCACGGTGGAGAGGGAGCATAATCTTGCGAGGCAATTCCAGACACAATTTGTGGAGAAAAAACTTACAGTCTGTGCATCCATAACGTGGGCCCGATATGGCTAGGTGAAACGCATTGCATCTTTCACCGTTTGTGTGAGCATCAAAGAATGATAAAGGATGCAGGTGACTAAAATGCTCTACTTCTGCCCCATCTCCTTCTCTCCAGTCTCCTCCAACCTCTCTACCCTCCTCCTCCTCCTCTGTAGTTAACCAATCAATCGGTTTGGCATAAATACGACGGGAAGCACATCCAACATCGAGGTTGTAGTTACACTTGAGGCATTGGTAGGCAAGGTCTCTCTGAAATAGTTCATTACAATGGCTGTATCGAGCCATATCTTCACTCCTTAGGAAAAGAGTGAGAAGATGCCCGTGAATCTCGTGTTTAAGGGTTCCTCCTAAATTGATAAATGGGGATGGGTCGCCGTTACAACAGCAACTTGTATGAGCAATAAATTTGCATTCCTCACAGTAGTAGGTCTATCCTATCCCTCCTGTTTCCTTGCCACAAATATCACAGTTGAATCTCTCTGGCATCTGAGCAATAAGCTTAAGTAGATGGGAATGGGATTCATGATTTATTACAGTCGGTAAAAGAGCACATTGCAAATCAAGTGCGAGAGGACAAGTGGTACAGAAATAAGCCGAGGAACTGAATTCCTTTCCGCAGGCATAACAAGGAAGATAGTTGTGTCACGAACACAGCAATCCTAGAACTATTCCTGCAGCACCTGGACAAAACTAAAGCAGCAAAAGAAACCACAAAATAGCAACAAAGAAAAAACAGAACATCACACAACAAGAGAACAGGGGAAAACCAGATTTCTCTAAATCTATTTGTTCCTGTATATAACTGAACCTGAATACTCTGTATCTATATGGAATAACAATTAGAGTCCTAAAACAAAACTACCAAACTAACTTTAGTAAAACTTTACCACCTATACTCCTAACTCAGTGCAAACAAGACAGACTCCAAATTAAACCAAACTACCTGACTAGCTAACATAGCACATCAAATAAATTAATTCCTAAATGCTCACCGGCCCTACCCCTCCGGCATTGCGCAAGAGTCAGTGATGACTCCAACACTCCCTTTCGGGGCTAACTCCCTGCTAATCACACCGAGTTGCCTCTTGAACTTGATGAACTTCTTGTAAGTCAACCCTTTCGTGAATAAATCTGAAACTTGTTCGTCAGTACAAATTGGATGCAAACAGATCTCTTCTTTGAGCACCTTTTCCCTAAGAAAATGATAGTGGGCTTCCACATGCTGTTCTAGCATGGAAAACTGGACTTTCTACAAGTTTAATAGCACTTTCATTATCACAATATAACCCAACCATGTAATCTATGGATTGATGCAAGTCTTTCATCAATTGCATTCGCCAAACATACTCTTCTGAAGCCATAGCTGCAGCTTGATATTTAGCCTTAGTTGTTGATAACCAAACTGTTGGTTGTCTCTTACTACACCAAGAAATGGCTCTAGAGCCTAAACTGAATATGTATCTTGTGGTAGACCTTCAAGTAGAAAGATCTCTAGCATAGTTAGCATCACACCATCCCACAACTTCACAGGTTCCATTTTTTTATAAAACACACCAAAACTAACTGTGCCTTTTACATACCTCAATATTCTCCGAACTGCTTCAAGATGTGGTTTCTTTGGTTGTTGCATGAATTGACTTACAACACTAATAGCTTAAGCAATATCTGACCTTGTTAATGTCAAATATAGCAAGCTCCCAACAAATTGTCTGTATATAGTTGAATCTTCAAGTTCCTCTGCTTCGTCTACTTGAAACTTTGCATTAACCTCTATAGGAGTGGTAGCTTGTTTGCACTCTGTTATACCAGATTGCTTAAGTAAATTTTTAGCATATTTTTGTTAAGATAAAAATATGCCTTCCTTAGTTTGGTTAAGCTCTAATCCAAGAAAGTGCTTGAGCTCCCCCAACTCTTTCATATTAAACCACGTCCCAAGGTTGACACGTATCCTTGCAATTTCCTCTTGGTTATCTCCAGTTATTATCAAGTCATCAACATAGACTAGCACAACAGAAAATTTTCCAGTTGTATTCTTCACAAATAAGCTAGAATATGATGGAGCCACCAAATACCCACTAACAATAAGGAATTTTGCAATTTTCCCATACCAAGCCCTCAGTACTTGCTTCAACCCATATAGCGCCTTGCGTAGTTTGCACACATAACTTGGTCTGCGAAGATCTACAAACCCTTTAGGTTGCTCCATGAAAATTCATGACTTAACTCACCATGTAGGAATGCATTCTTCACATTGAGTTGCTATAACTTCCACTCCTTACATGCAGCAAGAGCTAATAACACATGAACTGTGGTAATTTTAGCGACCGGACTAAAAGCCTCATCATAGTCATAACCAAACTGCTGAGAAAACCCATGAGCTACAAGACGTGCTATGTATGTCTCTACAACTCCATCAAGCTTTGTTTTAATCTTGTAGACCCACTTACAAGAAATGGGTGTCATTCCAGCAATTCATGGCACCAAATCCCAGGTTTCATTTTGTTTTGAAGCCTGCATCTCTCTTCCATTGCCCTGTCCCATTCAGGAACTCCCCTTGCTTCTTCAAATGTTGTTGGCTCCAATAAAGTAACCACTCCATTATTAGCAGCTTCAGCAAATAATGCATCCACATACCTTAGATTTGGCTTATGTATCTGAGATGTCCTTCGCAAATTGCTTCTTGTTTCTAACATGTTTGAAACTTCCACTTGAGACTCCCTCATGTCTTCAACTATGCTCAGTTGATGAACACCTGATTGCCATGGATTTTAATCTCTTGGAATTAAATTTGAAGAAGAATTCTCTCTTTCAACTTCTCCATGTGCCTGCTCATGTGACTTCATTTACTCCAAATCATACTCTGCGGATTCAAGTTGAAGTGCCAATCCACATTTTAACCTCTCTTATATATCAACTTCAAGTTGCTTGCTATCCAGAAAAGTGGCCTGATCGGATGACCACCACAATGATGCTTCATCGAACTCCACGTTCCTTGAAACATATACACAACTTCTAGTAGGATCAATGCATCTCCAACCTTTTCTCTCTAAATCATACCCCGTAAAAATACACCGAACAACTTTCTTGTCAAACTTGTTGTGAAGATGATCAAGTACAAATACATAGCAAACTGATCTGAACACTCGAAAATGACTTGCAACTAGTTTAACCTTGAACAACTCCTTATATGGTGAAATGAACCCGAGCTTTGCTTGAGGAAGCCTATTAGTCACATAAGTTGCTGTGTTCATACATTCAGCCCAAAACCAAGTAGGAACATTCTTGGCATGCATCATACTTCGAGAAGCTTCTGCCAATTGCCTATTTTTCCTTTCTACCACCCCATTCTATTGAGGTGTATCAGTGCATGTACGTTGCTTCCGTATTCCACATCCACGCAGATATTGTGTAAACTCACTTACTGTGTACTCACCACCATTGTCTGTTCTCAAGCATTTGATCTTAACAGTAAGCTCATTCTCCACTTGCTTATGAAACTCAACAAACTTCTCATATGCTTCAGATTTTTTCTTAAGAAAATAAACCCAAACATAGTTAGGAATAGGGTTTTGTTTATAGTATTTTTTTTTTAAGTTAGTTTTTGAGTGAGGGCCTTTGTAATGAGTTTCTTTTCCATTTTAGGTTTGGTTAGGAACATCTAGGTTGTTTTGTTGGGTCTTACCACTTGTTGATTGGGGAGAATCACATGACTTTAATTTCGTGCAGGGAATCCCAGCTGTATTGTACCTTCATATCTCACCTTTGATTCCCTTGCATGTGACCTCTTAGGCTTATAAGAGGAGGGGCTTTCGGGCATCATTTACCTACATCCACTCTTTTCCTAATAAACCCCATTGTTGCATTAGTCCTCTTTATTTCAGTCCCATCCATGGCATCCAAGGATCCTTCTAAAGTGAGCGAGATTGCCCCCCGAGCCCCGAAATTTCGATGAGATGGAGGATCCGGATTACGCCGCATTCTTGCGGGCTTACACTTGTACTTCCTTATCCCAGCTTCCTTTGGATGATGCCGTCACGGTAGCTTGCTTGGTGGCTTTTTCGTCTCTTTGACTAGTCGCCCCCCTCATCTTCTGGCTCAACCAAGAAGGAGGTTGTTGCGTCTTCCGGCTCCACCACTTCCAAGAAATAGGCTTGAGCAATCAACCAAGTGGTAGTTTGCAATGTAGGTTGTTGTGTCTCGGACTCCTTTTGTAGGGGTCCTTACCTTTCATTTCCTTATTGTTTAGGCCACCTTTGGCATTGTAATGTTCGATTTCTTTTTTTAATGAAATGGTGGGTTGCTTTATCGCTTTCGTGTTGCCTTATTTCTTGCTTGTGTGGCTTCTTGTGTTACATTGAGAACAATGCATCGTTCTAGGTGGGGGGTGAGGGTAGGTTGCAAGGCATTCTCCCCTGTTCTTACTGTTTTGGGCCCAATTTTTTGCTTTCTTTTCTCTTTTCATGCAGAGTAGAGCAATTTTTTTTGAAACTGTGTGTTTTTTCCTTTGGACCGTATGTACAGTGGTCTTAACATACGTACGCTGGTCGAAGCGTACATACGGTAGGGCTACCTTGCGTACGCTAATGTGGCACGCTGTTATTGTAGGCTGATGGTTCATTGTCTTGTTGACCATTCGTAGAGTGGCTTGGTGCGTACGTACGGTCCCTATTACCCAAGGGCGCGTATGCTAGCTCTCCTTAAGTGTGTACGTACGGTGCCCCTTGATTTCTATATAAACCCTCAGTTTTGAATTATGAAACATTTCTAAAACTGAGTCAACTCAGAGCTGAGTGAGGGAATGTTTAGGAGTGCAGCAAAGCCCTACAGGATTTCAACCATAGTCCTCCTCGCCCGTGCCCATCTTTAGTCCACTTCTAGGTATTCCTCGAGTCTTTTCCCTTTTCATTTTGTTGTTCTTCTTTCATAGTTTATTCCTAGTTTAGTAGTTTAGCTAGTTTATTAGTGTAGATGGCTCCGCGGACCAAGAAGGTCCGTAGGATCCCCGTTGCTTTTGATGCCTCCCGGTTTGCTAACGGGAAGGCCCAGCAGCAGTATGACCAGATTTTTAATAGAAGGGGCCCAGTACAGGAGAGAGGGATGACTCTCGAGCACTTTGTGGGCGAGCCATACCTAGGGAGAGAGATGTTTGAGGGTCGTGGTTGGCTGCGATTAGCACAGTACAGTGGTCGGCATAGGACTAGTTTGGTTGCTAAGCTGATGGCCAACATCCGAGCACTTTTGGATGTTGCCGGGCATGAGCGTATAGTTTCCATTGTTAGGGGTAAGACCATTACCATTACCCCAGCCACCTTTGTGGAGTTCTTTGGTCTACCCCTAGTTTATAACGTAGCTTTTAGTTGGCCCTAACAGGGTGAGGTAGAGCACGAGGTAATGGTTGCTAAGATTTTCCAGCCCGATACCTAGTGGATTTCTTCTCAGATTGAGAAGAAACTCCTTACTCCGAGATATGCACCGATATTTGTTTTTACTTATGGGTCGATCTATCCGCTATGACGACGAGGAGAGGTAAGTAGGTGTAGAGGACAGTTACTCTATGCCCTAGGGATGTGTAGGACTATTGACCTCCCCCGATATATGTTCGGCGCTTTCTATGAGTCCGCAGCTTCAACGAAGCCGCAGGAGGCGGTATTGTTTGCGGGCATGATGACTGAGTTGATTGCACGTATCAAAGTGGCAGTTTCAGATGACGCTCCTTTAGACCCGGCACTTGCACCGTTCACCCTGTCCACTCAGAACAGGGCAGCGGGTCAGCTAGTGGGTATCTAGAGACGGGCTGAGGCACTTATTCTGGCCCAGCAGAGATCCTAGCAGTAGCAGGTCCCCATAGAGGGAGAGCAGGTTCTGAGAGAGCAGCAGCAGTAGCAGCAGCAGCAGCAACCACAGGCTGAGGGTGAGCCATAGCCAGCCCAAGGGAGTCCAGTGTTCCAAGTGTTCACCCAGATATTAGATCAGTAGAGTGTACATATTGAGAGGTAGACCGCAGCCATCCAGATGATGCAGCAGTCCGTTGCAGGACTTCAAGCAGCCCACACAGCACAGATCACTGCCTTACAGACAACTTTAGGTACTCAGATTGCAGAGCTTCAAACATCTCAGTCTAGGTTTCAGAAGGAGGTTCGACAGGAGTAGGCACGACAGAGTCAGATGCTGACTAACATCTTGGTAGACTTCGGGAGGATGAGGAGCCCAACTTTCCTAACTTAACTGTCGATTCTACAGACTTCACATCTCTAGAAGGGTATGATTTTGGACTTAGGTAGGGCGGAGTTAAGATAGCATCATATGTGTAGCATCTCATGTACATCCCATGTATACATTTCATTCATCGGTGTATCTAAAACTCTGCAGCATTTTTGATATAGTCCATTTCAGTTCTACATGATTACATACCTGTTTTGAGCTTACATGCTATATTTCTTTTAGTGTATGTCGACCTCTTGTATATACAGGTTATTTTCATATATGAGTTAGTGGATATCTTATCTTTATCTATCACATGATGGTAAGAGGTTGGCGGTATTGTATGGTTTCTCTCACTATGTACTTCTCATTGTTAGCATCCATTAGTGATCTATTGGTTGACCTTGCTTATTTATAGTGGATGTGTTGATACTTCGCATGAGGGACCATAACTTATCTTATGAGATTCAATTTTAGATTCATGAATGATTAAGGGTTAGTATGGGGGCATGATCATAGTACGATGAGCATTTGTATTCTTTGATTTCAATATCAAATGTGATGTGGTTTTGATTACATTATGATGAGATGATTCCATTTATGAGCACGGATCATATTATGTAGTGTACATTGTTGATCTTTGTATCTATAACCTAATTGAGTGCAGATCATTATCCGGTGAGAGTAGAGCCTATTGCTTTATTGGAGAGATTTTTACATTTACTCGAATAAATTTTTATTAAGTTCTTGCCTTCAAAAATGACTTCATTATACTTGTGTTTGGCTTGTTGGTTTGATGTCGATTTACATTGGTTGGCACTTACATTTCATCGAGATCTACATACATAATACTTGGTTTGGAAATGATTTAAGGCCTTCTTTGTTTGTTTTGAGCCACCGAGTTTTATTGTACTTTTCCTTCTCTTTAAACCATATCTTCACACCCTTTGTGATGAAATTCTAAATCTCATGATAAAAAAAAAAGAGAGAGAAGAAGAAAAAAAATCATTAGTGGCCAGTGAAAAGCATCCCCATTCTTTGCAATTCAAAAAATGTATATATTTTTTTTTAAAATGTGTAGCAATTGATAGCTTATGAAAAAAAAAAGAAAAGAAAAAAAAAGAGTGGGAAACAAGAATGATTGATAGGTGAAGGGAGTTAACACCTTAAAAAGAGGTGAGAGTGATGTTGGAAGATTCGAAAGTTGGAAGCGGATAATGGCCTTTAAAGAACACTACATGTCTTGAATCAAGCATGTATTGAAATTTCACACCTTTCTTTTCCTTCTTACCATACCTTGATACCCCTTGACCTTCCCTTACAAAGTCTTTAATGATCCGAAGCATGTTCTTCAATTGAGATCTTGATGGAATGTGAGACATTGTTTGCACATCTTGCATAATTGATATTTATTCTACAAAGCATTCTTTCATGAAGTCATGCCAAGTCGATACACTTATATTATATCGTCTTTCTTAGTTGGTTCGCTTTTTTGCATGACTTGCACATTTACTCTTTTACTAAGAGCAACCAAGTGGGATAAACCATGTGTTCGATTACGCTTTGAGTGTATGCCCGGAGAGTGTTTGGATCGAGGCTTCAAGGTTGTCGGTGTGAAGTGAAGCATTGTAAACTACTATGTATGATCCTAGCACACACACACTCATGAATCTTGTCATAATGTTTTCATAGGCCCATCTTGTTTGTATTGGAAGAGGAGATTCATTGTTTTGAGTATTGTGCCATATCCTCATGCATTTCTCCTCTATTGTTCTACATTTAGGATTGTTGATTATAAGCCAATGTTTGTGGGTGTCATCACTGCAAGCTCTCACGAGACACCACTCGTCCACTAGAGGTTTAAAGGCTTGATGCATACACTAAATGCATCCGGGACTCCCTCGAAAGTGGAGATTATCTTGTTGTATATATTTTTTTTACTTTTCGCGCTTTTTGCTAAGGACTAGCAAAAGCTAGGTGGGGGTGGTGATTACACTCCAAAAAGTATAATTTAAAGTCCCTAAATAGCTATTGTTAATTCAATTAGGGTGTATATATGCTTCATTTTAGTATAATAATTGTTTTAATAAGTGTTTGTGGGTATTTTGCAGGTTTTGAGTGGAGAAAAGGTGAATTCGGAGCAAAAGAAGCAAAAATATACGTTGACCGTACGTACGGTAGGAGTCACCGTACGTATGGTAACTTCCATCATACGCACACCTGCAGCAGAAACTCAAACTTTAGAGAGCTTGATTTAGCATCAAGTTGACCGTACGTACGATGAACAGTACCGTACGTACGGTCCTGGCAAATCTTGAGCGAATTTTGAAGTAATATCTACAGGAAATGAAGCAATTTTTGTATCTATCTTCAGTTTTAGGCTAGATTTTCAGTTAGAACATCCTGTAGAAAGAGAAAGTGGGTTTGCTTTGTATTTTCCTTCATTTTCTTAGATTTTCTTTGTAATCAAATACTATTTTTCTTCATCAATCAATGAGAAATTCTCAATTCTTCATGCTTTCTTCTATGGAATCAAGTAGCTAAGCCCTTCCTTGGATACAATTGTGAAGATCTACCAAGGATCTTCAAGGTCTTCAATGGAGATATATACACTTCAATGTCAACGAATTATCTTATGAATTCTTCAAATTCATATCAATTATGATGTAAATCTATAGAAAACTTAGATTCATAATCACTTTTGGTAATTTTTATGCACAATTCCTTAATTGATATAGGCGTTGCACAAATTATTATTTGCATCTAAGATTCTTAATAATTGATCATCAATTTTACATCCAATTGAATATGAATTCCCCTTTTTATAGTCTAAACCTTCCGAATTAAGAATCCGCGAAGTGATTCCTTAATTTGAGTAATCAAACCCTCCATTGAGACACTTGTAGAGAATTGGTAGATTAGATCAATTGTGTCCAAGTCCTTCATTAATTGTTTCCAAATCTAGTTATAATTGCTTTTAATTTTTAGTGTAATTATTTTAGTTTAGTAATCTACAATTTCTCACCATTCAAACATTTTCGGTCTTATTTATAGCTAATTACATTTTCTTAAGTGTTTTGCTAATTCGTCTCCATTGGTTGGTTGTTTTGTCCTTGTGTATTGCTTATATTAGGTTTGATTCTTTGGGAGAACGATACCAGTATTTACCGGAATTTTATTTGGATCGACACACGTAAACCTTGCGGGAAGCTCAAGTTCATTACACATTTGAGAGCAATTCAACATCTCAAGGCCTTCCTACAGTTGCAACACGTGCTGCAAATTCTTCATCCACAAATCGTGTGTAGAATTGCCCTCTGAGATATGTCACCCACTTCATCCTCTCACTCTCGCAGGGCCACCGTCTCCACCTGGCTTCAACCGCCTTTTCTTCTGTGGATTGTGTCGTAATTTTCACGATGGCTGCTCCTTCTATTGTGCAAAATGTCATTTTGCCCTTGACTCTCATTGTGCCCTGAGCATACCAACTGTCTTTCAACATGTTAGTCACGAGCATCCACTCGCTCTCTCCGTCGAGAATCCTGCTTTTATGCCGCCGTGCGTTCTCTGCAAAGATGAATCTAGTGTTCACTTTCGTTGTACCATGCTCGATTGCGAGCACACGCTAGACCTAAGTTGTGCTTTTTAGCCACACAAAGGGAAATGCAAGACACCAGACATCAACTCAAACTGACTTTCCTGCCTCCTACTGAATAGGATCCAGGGGAGGAACACTATTGTGATGCCTGTGAAGACCCACGCTCGCTAGAGGGATTGATCTACTGCTATGAAGAGTGTGACTTTACAGCTTACACAACATGCGTTGCCTCGCCATTTCGGCAACTGACTGCCCCAATCAAATCACCATTGGCAATGTTCAAATGTCAAAGTCACAAACATATTCTCACCCTCATGCCACATGATTATCATAAGTGCGAGTGTTGTATGACTACTTATGAGGCAGGGCATTATTATGGCCCTTATTATCGTTGTCAAGAGTGCAGTATTACTTACGTCGTATGCGTCAGATGTACCACAAAACTGCCATGGAAACGTCAATTAGCCGAAGAAAACAAGGGAATTGTAAAAGAAAGAGAGACAGACAATGAAATAAACAGCAGAGAGATGGAGATCAATCACTTTAGCCACTAATATCCATTGGCATTCTCAGATGGAAACCGGAATGGTGAAAGATGCAATGTGTGCCGGCTACCAATCTCAGATGCGAACTATAGTTGCACTAATTGCAAATTTGTCCTCCACGACTTATGTGCAGAAATTATCGCTCAGCTTCGCTTACATGGCGTTTGCCATATTCTCATACTCGCACCGGCACCTTCTCCACCTTATCTTCTGTTAGACTATTCTAAATTGAGCTTACATTAATTATGGTTATTTTTGTAAACATGGGTAGGACCTAAGTCTGGATGAAACAAACATAGTAAGCTTAATAAGGTTGTGATCTATCATGCATGGGCTAGTGTGCACCTATTGAATTAATGTGATTTGACGATATTTAGTGTGAGCCTGGTTAGTCAATTGAGCCATTTATGAAGGGGCCCAATGTGACTAGGGTTTTAATATTTATAGAGGCTAAGTTCCCTCTCTTCCCATCATCAGATTGTTTTTTCAAAAAATTTCATCATACAAAGAGTGGGTACAGAGAAGAATACTCGCCACTAACACATGTTGTTCAGGATTCAACCACTGCTTCATTGAGGCCAATAAATCATGGAGTAAACAGGTAAGTTTCCGCATCCATCTTGAACTTTGTTGATATTCCTATATTCACATATAATTCATGGTCACGCTTTTATGTTCGATTTTATACTTACATGTGGTATCAGAGCCTAATATATGTGGATTAGGGACTCACTATGTGATTTCAAGTTATTAAACTCGATTATGAGTTGTTAAACGTGTAACTTGTGTGATTTAATGCGGACAATACAATGATCTTTTTTAAATTCTTTTATAGGTCTTTCATTCCTCTCGAAACAACAAACGTTTTGGTATAAAGATCATAACTTAACTCGATTTGTAGAGATAGATCTAGGGTTTTGAAGTTTTGGGTCAAAACTTGAATTTTTTGATAAAATCGTTCAATATGTTATGGTTTTATGTATATCTTTGCATTAAATTACATATTATTGCTTCTGGGATCCATATGAATTTTTTGATACAAGTTTTATGCTAGAAAAATTAAGTTTTGAAACTCTAGCCGCCATAGCCGAAACTAGGGTTCTTGGAGACCCAATAAATCTTGTGTTTTATCCCTTAAAACCATCATAAACGTGATCCTTGATGTCTAGATAGCTTGTTTATGTGGTTAAATTGCATAAATCATGCCTAATATGTCGGATTTAGTGAAAAAAAATTGAGTTGGACCGTTTTTCCAACAATCGGGTCAGAGAACCGCATTGGGCCAGACCCGCCCAAGGTCAAGGACAAAGCCCACTGCCCGCTAAAGCTTCCCCATGCGCAAGCCAGGCACGTGTGGGCGCGTGGGGCCTCATTTGGGGTCCTGCAAAATTTTATATTAATCCTCACAGAGAGTGGATTCCATAAATTATTTTTTTGTATTTTTTTATACAACTTTTGGTATTTATTAACACTAGTGTTATGCTAAATTAGGCCATTTCTAGAAAATCGTGCATTATTTTTCCCTGGTTTTTCATGGACAAACATTTTTCGACCTTCTGAATCTATTGGTAGTGTGTACTCTCCCTAGTTAGATTCTTAAAAATTATATTACTTCCATAAATCCTTTTAGGTGCTTAAAATCGTCTTTTCATTTTGGAAATTGCAATAAATGGTTTTAATACATGGTTTAGGCAATGTTTATGTGATCACATGGTGCATTTGGTTACGTGCCCATAAGGATGTGATTGCAGGCATATTGGTATGCTAGATGTGATATAGGGCAATTTTACATAAAGTGATGTCATGATAAGAATTTTGGATTGAAATTGATGCTACTATTCAAAGGGGTACATTCATTAGATCTGATTTTCTTGCATATGGTATATGATTGTGTCCATTGTGTTGTTGCATACAATTGTCTGTCCAAAGGGGGTTATTGTGTGTTTTAATGACAAGGATGTGATTCAGCAATTGATCCGAGAGTGCCTAGTTTTGAAAATTTATCTGCCCAAAAGGGACTATTTTTCAAATACTTGGGCGATCTCATATGGTGGTTAGCTGAAAAGGACCTCATAGCATGTTGCACTCTCTGCCCAAAGGGGATAAGGCAATGATGTACCAGAGGTATTCCTATTATTTATGCTTGGTAAAATTGTTGCCCTTATCTTACTGATATATTACCTTCTTCTGTTTGTTGCCATGACAGTTTCTTTTGTAGTTAACAACAATAACACCACCATTGTGCTGTTGAATGGTTCAAATTTTAAGAAGTGGAAGTAGGATATAGAGTTTACTTTGGGTATTGTTGATTTGGATTTAGTCTTGAGAGAACCTGAACCCATTGCACTCACTGATACTAGTACTATTTCTAAGGAGTTATATGCCAAGTGGGATAGATCCAACCAACTCAGTCTCATAGCTATTAAGAGATCCATCCTTGAGCATCTATTGACTGGCTTGCCTGAGACCAATCATGCCAAAGTGCTATTTGAGGCTATAGGACAGAGATATCAAGTATCCAGTAAGGTTGAGACTGAATCCCTGATAAATGAACTCATGAGTTTAAAGTATGATAGCCAGAGTGGGGTAAGGGAATATGTTTTGAAACTTCTTTCTCTCCAATCCAAACTTAGAGGTCTGAATGTAACTCCTCCTGATGATTTTATTGTCCATCATGCTCTTAATACTCTTCCACCAGAGTTCAGCCAGATAAAGACTGCCTATAACACCCAAAATGAGTCTTGGACAATGAATGACCTCATTTCCAAATGTGCCTTAAAGGAGGATAAGTTTAATAGAGAGAAAACTGAGTCCGCCTTACTTGTTTCTCATACTAAGATCACACCTGGGCAGGGTCATGGGAACTGAAAAAACCATAGGAGATCTAGTGCCAACACCTCTCATAAAGGTCAGGATAATAAAGGGTATGATAAAGGTCATGGTTAGACCCATAACCCTTTAGGTCCTAATGGTGCAATTAAGAAGGCCATTAAGTGTTTTTTCTGTAGGAAAGAGGGTTATATAAAAAAAGATTGCCATAGGTATAAGTCCTAGTTAAAGAAGAAAAAGAAACAGGAAAGAGGTAACTCATTTACTTTAACTTGCTTTGAATCTAATTTTGTTAGTGTCCCATCAAATTCTTGGTAGTTTGACAGTGATGCAACTGTTCATGTTGCCATGTCTTTGCAGGAATTCAGAAGCAAGCAGAGGCTAAGTGAGATTGAGGCCAAGCTTAGAGTTGGAGATGATAGCATATTTAGGGTCAAGTTCATAGGAGATGTCGTTTTAAATTTAGAAACTGGTTTTCAACTTGTTTTGGAAAACATTGGTTATGTTACGTCTTTTAAACGGAATTTGATTTCTATTTCTTCTTTGGGCAAATTTGAATATGGTTTTCAATTTCAAATTGGCATGGTTGATTTATTTTATAATTCCAAAATTGTTGGCCATGATTTTTTATTTGATGGATTATACAGATTAAAATTGAAACAGAACAATGAATATGCCTCATTCCATGTTGAAAATAGTGTGTCCAAGAGACCTAAAATTAAAAACCAGTCTTTCATGTTATGGCATAAACGTCTAGGTACATTTCTAAAGAAAGAATTCAAAGGTTAATTAAAGATGACATTCTTATACCACTTGATTTTGGAGACTTAGACACTTGTATTGACTGTATTCGTGGCAAATTGACCAAGATTAAGAAGAAAAGTGCAACATGGAGTGGTGACCTTTTAGAAGTCATACACACTGATATTAGTGGACCTTATTCCTTTACTTTTTGTGGAAATAAATATTTTATAACCTTTATTGATGATTTCTCTCATTATGGGTATGTTTACCTAATTAAAGAGAAATTTGATGCACTTGAAAAGTTTAAAATTTTCAAAACAAAGATTGAGAATCAATTGACTAAAAGAATTAAGGTTGTTAGGTTTAATCGTGGGGGTGAGTATTATGCCAGACATGATGTCACTGGATAGCATATGGGATTGTTTGCCACATACTTGCAAGAATGTGAGATTATTGCCCAATATACCATGCCTGGTAGTCCTGAACAGAATGGTATGGGCGAAAAACGTAATCGCACCCTTAAAGACATGATGAGGAGTATGATGAGTAGGAGTAATCTGCCTACATTTCTTTAGGGTGATGCCATTAAATCTGCCTTGTAGATTCTCATTAGAGTTCCTAACAAGTCTGTTCCTAAAACACCTTTTGAATTATGGACTGGTAGAAAGCCTAGCCTTAACCATCTTCGTGTTTGGGGTTGTCCGGCAAAGGTTAGGATATATAACCCTTCTGAGAGGAAAACCGACCCTGGAACCACTTGTTGTTTCTTCATTGGGTATCTAGATCATTCTAAAGGGTACAGGTTCTACTGTCCTACACCGAGTGCTAGGATTGTTGAGTTTCAGACAGTTAAATTCTTGGAGCATGATACAGCTGATTTGGAGACCTCACAACATCATGATGTGGATAGACAAAGTAAGGTGGTGTCTATCCCCTTGGCCAATATCTAGACTTTTACTTTGCCTACACCTGTGGATGGAGTTGTTCAGGAGCAGCTGGGGATTAATGCTCCGATGACTGTTAATGCTCCTGATCCTGTTAAGCCTGTTCCAGAGGTACTTGTGAGGAGATTAGTGAGATAGAGAAGACCTGCCATATCTGATGAGTTTGTTATCTATCTTGGTGAGAGTGACTATGATGTATGTCCTGTGGTTGATCCAATGACCTATGCTGGTGCAATTTCGAGTCCCCAGTCTAGCATGGGGTGGATACTATGACAGATAAGATATGTTCTATGATGTATAATGGAGTATAGGAGCTCGTTAATCTTCCAGTTAGCTATAAGCCTATTGGTTGCAAGTGGGTGTTCAAGACCGAGAAAGACTTTAAAGGGTAGGTTGAGCATTTCAAGGCCAGATTGGTTATAAAGGGGTTTACTAAAAAAGAAGGTGTTGATTATAATGATACATTCTCTCTAGTTTCATCTAAGGATTCATTGATTGTGCTCTAAAAGTGCAATTTACATGCTTTAATTAGTTATTTATTAGCCTTAGAATAGGTTTAATTATATTGTTTTAGTCTTAATTCGTTACTAACTTAGTATTATGTATGTTTTCAGGAATTCTGACTTAAAAAGAAGAAATTCGCGCTAAATTGGAAAAGGTGTTTGAAGTGTGTTCGAAGTGCGTCTGAAGTGTGTTAGAAGGGCATTTGAACGGTGAATAGTAGAGTTCGAACAGTTAACAGGCGTTCGAAGTGCGTTCGAACGGTATGTCAAACGATGTTACGCCAAAATCAGGTCTGAAAAGCATTAGAAGGCCGTTTGAACAGTCAATTAGGCATTCGAAGTCCGTTCGAAAGCCGTTCGAGCGGTGCAACGAGGTTTCCTATTATTTTGCTACCTATATAAGCTAGGCTTGTTGTTATTTTTAGAGGATTCTAGGGTTGACGTTTTTCTAGGATTTTAGGAGTAGATTAGAGTAGTTTATTTATAGTTTTCATTCAGTTTTTAATTCTTGTAATCAGATTACTCAGTCTTTCAATATATTTTCAATACAACTTTACGTATCTAAGATTATAATGAGTAGTTAGATTCTATCTTGGGATCAATATTGAAGATTAATTGAAGATCTTGGATGAACAAAGGAGGTACGTTCTTGGTTTTAAAGTTAAACTTTCTGTTTCTTATTTCTTCTTCTTCTTCGTTCTAGAAACTTTCAAAAATCTGGACGATTGATTATGTTCGGTGATGTTTATGCGTGGATATATAGTTAGTATATGCGCTGCACGAATCGATGTTTGGTAACGTTTATGCATGAGTCTATATTCAGTATATGCGCTGCACAAATTGATAGTACTCATCATTGATTCTAACAACCTGATTTATTCTAAAAGTTGAAGTTTTGAAGAACTCGTGATTTTACTGCTAAATCTTCTGAATCCGAGACTCATGACGTAATCAAAGGATTTGAGTTATTAAATTATCTCATTCAGAATTTCAAAAGACGCAGTTGATTAGATCGATTAATTCCGAGACTTTTTCTTTATTTCTTAGTTTAAATTAGATAACAAATCTTTTCTTAATCTAAAATCATATTTTTGTTTATTAGAGTGTCTTTCCTAAGATTTTTTATCCACGATAAGTTTTCCTATTTACATAAACCGTCTTCCTCGTGGGATCGATCTCATATTTACGAGAAATTATTACTACATCGCAGCCGTGCACTTCCAGTTAAGTATCACCCTTTTAGAGATCGATCATTCATTCAGAATTGCCATGGCTCTAGTGGCTCATTATGATTTAGAGTTTCATCAGATGGATGTTAAGACTGTCTTTTTGAATGGTAGCCTAAGTGAGGAGATTTATATGGTGCAACCTGAAGGTTTCAAGGAAGAGGGTAAGGAGCACATGGTATGTAAGTTGAAGAAGTCCATTTATGGTTTGAAGCAAGCCTAGCATCAATGGTATTTGAAGTTTGATGAGATTGTCACTTCTTTGGGCTTTGTGAAAAATAAGGTTGATCAGTGCATATATTTCAAGGTCAGTGGGAGGAAATTTATTTTCCTTGTTCTTTATGTTGATGATATCCTACTCACCAGCAGTGACCTAAGTCTTTTGCATGAGACTAAGACGCTATTGTCCAAATCGTTTGATACGAAAGATCTTAGAGATGCCTAATTTGTTTAGGATATTGAGATCATTCGTGATAGATCTCGTGGTGTGCTGGGGCTTTCTCAGAAAGGGTACATCAATCGTGTACTCCAGAGGTTTAGTATACAGAACTATAGAGCTGGTGATGTTCCTGCTACCAAAGATGACAAATTCAGTAAGAGTCAATGTTCGAAGAATTATTTGAAAGTAAAAGCTATGCCGAACATTCTTTATGCTAGTGCAATTGGGAGTCTTATGTATGCTTAGGTGTGTATTAGGCCGGATATTACTTTTGTTGGGGGAGTTATTGGTAGATATCTTTCTAACCCTAGCATGGACCATTGGGTGGCTGCAAAGAAAGTCGTGAGGTATTTGTAGAGAACGAAAGATTATATGCTTATATATAGAAAAGTGGAGAATCTTGAGGTTATTGGTTATTCAGATTCAGATTTTGCTAGATGTGTGGATGACATGAAGTTCACTTCAAGATATGTTTTTATGCTAGCTAGAGGAGCTATTTCATGGAGAGTGTTAAGCAGACTTTTACAGCTTTTTCCACTATGCATGCTGAGTTTGTGGCTTATTTTGGAGCTACAACTCAAGCTGTTTGGCTACGGAATTTCATTACAGAACTTAAGGTGATTGATTCCATTGCTAGACCACTGAAAATCTTTTATGACAATAGTGCAGTCATATTCTTTTCTAAGAATAATAAGAGTTCTGCTAGGTCTAAGCATATTGAGATTAAGTATTTGTTGGTTAGAGATTTAGTAAGGAAATGTGACATTATCATTAAGCACATTGATATAGAAAAGATGATGGCAGACTCCTTGACCAAGGGACTCAGGCCTATTACTTTTAGTGGACATGTTTCTGGCATGGGTGTAATTGGGTCATTTGATGTACTTGGCTAGTGGAAGTTGTTTTCTTTACATTATTTGGCAGATCTTATGTGTTGAGACACTTTTAGTTATTCAGTGATTGTCTTTGATGTCATTTATGCATAAATATATTTTTGATGTTTGTATATCATATGGATAAATATATTCATGATTTAGTTTTATTGATAGTCTTAAATTTGGTGTAACTTAAGCAATTCGGGATATGTCTTGTGTTTGCACCATAAAGTTATCTCGAGACAGTTATGCAAGACATGCTGGTTTCATTGGAAACCATAGGAATTCTCTTGCTTATTGATTGAGCATACAGTTAAAGAGAATTTGAGGACTGATTGAGGATCAACACTATTATGAGATCACATACGGAGTACTTTTTCTCACCACACTGCCACATTTGATCCTTGTCAATAGGATTATTAGTATTTGTAATCATGAGTGGTCTTGCATGGACTAAAAATGTAATGACTGCCTTGGTTAAATATTGATAGTCTTGTTGGACCGAATTGTTTTAGGTATTGTTTCTCATCCTACTTAGTTTGTTAAGATTATGGCCACATATAGTTATTTCTATGTTCCAACCTGAGAGTTGTTTTCTAAAATTTGTTTATAATTTGTTCAACATTACAATTAATGTTTGCTCAAGGGGGAGAATGTTAGACTATTCTAAATTGAACTTACATTAATTATGGTTATTTTTCTAAACATAGGTTGGACCCAAGTCTGAATGAGACAAACATGGTAAGCCCAATAAAGTTATGATCTATCATGCTTGGCTAGTATGAAGGGGCTCAATGTGACTAGGGTTTTAATATTTATAGAGGCTAAGTCCCCTCTCTTTCCATCATCAGACTATTTTTTCATAAAATTCCGTCATGCAGAGAGTGGGTACAGAGAGGAAGACTCGCCACTAACACGTGTTGTTCAAGATTCAACTGCTTCATTGAGGCCAATAAATCTTAGAGCAAACAAATAAGTTTTAGCATCCATCTTGAATCTTGCTGATGTTCCTATATTCATATATAATTTATGGTCATGCTTTTATGATCGATTTTATGGTTACATCTTAACGATACATTCATTTGTGGAATTTGTTCCACTCCTGGTGATGGATTTTCCTACCATTGTCCCCATTGCGGCCCTGTCTTCCATGTCCATTGTGCTTTGAATACATCTGCCACACTAATGCATAAAAGTCGCGAGCACCCATTTAGTTAAACCTTGGACAATTCATCTTCCGTGTTATGCCTGCAGAAAGAAAATCAATACCGCGGCTTACATTTGTTATAGTTGTGCTTTGCGTACACCTGCCACACTAATGCATAAAAGTCGCGAGCACCCATTTAGTTTAACCTTGGACAAGATTCATCTTCCGTGTTATGGCTGCAGAAAGAAAATCAATACCGCGGCTTACATTTGTTATAGTTGTGCTTTGAATACACCTGCCACACTAATGCATAAAAGTCACGAGCACCCATTTAGTTTAACCTTGGACAAGATTCATCTTCCGTGTTATGCCTGCAGAAAGAAAATCAATACCGCGGCTTACATTTGTTATAGTTGTGATCTTGCTCTCGATATGAATTGTACTATTTTACCGACAACAGTAAATCATGAATCCCATCCCCATCCCCTTAACCTTCTTGTCCATGGCCAGAGGCTGAAGAGATTCAACTGTGACATTTGTGGCATGGAAAGAGAATGGAAGGAATGGGCCTACTACTGTAAGTATTGCAGATTCATTGCCCATACAGGTTGCATTTGCAAGGACGACCCATCCCCGTATATCGAATTAGGAGGAACCCTTAAGCACCAACGTCACGAACCATTTGAGGGAGACCCTGCCTACCAATGCCCCAAGTTTAACTACAACCTCGATGTTGGATGTGCTTCTCGTCGTATTTATGCCAAACTGCTTGATTGGTTAACTACAGAAGATGAGGAGGGGGAGGAGAAAGAGAGATGGCTCTAGAAGTAGGGCATTTTAGTCACCCGCATCCTTTATCATTCTTTGATACTCAAACAAATGGTCAAAGATGTAATGGGTGTGGCCTAGCCATATCGGGCCCAAGTTATGGCTGCACAAACTGTAAGTTTTTTCTCCACAAATTGTGTCTGGAATTGCCTCAGCAGATTATGATACCTCTCCACCGTGAGCAGCCTCTTAATCTCTCGAAGGATCCTCCACTTTCATGCCGAGATGGTGTCTTCTATTGTACTCTTTGCGGCACTCCTGGTGATGGCTTCTTCTTTAGCTGCAACGAATGCGAGATGGTCCTCCATGTTCATTGTGCATTGAACACACCAATGGAAATTAGAGACGAAAGTCACGAGCATTTGCTTAGTCTCTCTACTTTTTATTCCAATTTCATTATTTTGCAGTGTTATGTCTGCCAAAGGCCTTGCGAAGGGGCCGCCTTTAGATGTTTCGATTGCGATTTTCTCCTCCATGTTTTGTGTACTCGTCTACCACCTACAATAAAACATGAAACACACCGGCATCCATACACCCTCTTCTACAGTCATGCTGAAGAGGAATCGGAAAAGTACTACTGCAATGTCTGTGAGGGAGAGGGATCCTGGAGGTTGGGTGTATTGCTGCGAGAAATGCGATCTCTTTGCACGTAGGAGTTGCGCAAGGGAGGCTGAACCATTCCCATACATCGAGTTGGGTGGAAGTGGAACCCGCAAAATTGGAAGCCACGATCATCCTATTACTCTCGTCGTAAGGAAAGAGGACATACGTCGACGGACTGATGGTGTTCGAAAACTTTTGAGTGGGCTTCGTTACCAATACTGAATGCAGCTACAACATTGACTTCTTAGAAACTCTTGATGATGGGTTATTGCTTACTCTATTGAAATTTTAATCTCCATACGAATAAGTAATGTGGCCATTGCTGTTGAGTGACTCCTTTTGGATTGTCCCAACTGGTCAGATATGAAGCAATGTTAATAAATTGTAAATTGTTTTGTGTACCAAAACCTAATGAAGCTGATAGAGGCCCTCTTCTATTGTATTTTCATTCTCCCAATACTTTTATTTTCCTGTCATTTCTACACCACCAAATAATTGTTATTTATTTTTTTAGTTTTTGGATTTTTTTGAAAGGGAGAGGAGGAGACAATAAGTTTAAACCACACACTAATCAAAAAGTATAACTTTTAGAGAAATGATAGACTAATAAATTTAAGGAGAACAGAACATATATAATCAATGTGAGACAAGTTTTATATTTGTTTTCAGTCACATTCAAAGAACACACACCTGAAAGATCAATTTCCTCTCCTTTCTTTCTCCTTTCCTTTTCATTTCTTTTTGTTTCCTTTTTTTTTTTTACATGAGTTCTAATAACCAAATCAAGCATAAAAAGTAATATCGATTCAAGGAGTTAATTGTTTTCCATACATACACGCAGGTCTAAATGTCTGATATATATATATATACGTTTTTAGGCAACTTGCTTCTTCACAAACTACAACGGTACAACCTACGCAAACATATAGATAAAGGAAATCCTCTATAAAGATTTTCCAAGTAAAAAGAAAAATCAAACGCGAGTAGCCCACATGATTACGTCTTCATGATAATTACAATATGCTTTGATGGTTCGAATAGGTAGCTCTGTATAAATCTCGTCCAACATATAAATATAATTCACGTAGCTTTCTAAACAATTTTAAAATCAGCAAATGAAACAATAATAGTTTTTGAATGAAAATATATATTAGATATGTGATATATATATATATATATATATTCCATCTCTCCCATCTTCTCTTTTTCCATAATGGTATACAAAATTGGAAGGGCTATTGTCTAGTAATTTCAACTTTAATTGTAGTACCAAATAAAGAAATGACGGTTGAAATTGAAAAGAGAAATGAAATTACTTATATATATTCATTTTGTAGGACTTTCAAACAATAGAAACATAAATTTTTTATAAACATATATTTATTTTTCTCTCATTTTCTTAACCTACCCAAAATAAATAAATAAATATACATTTTTAATTTAATTTAATTTAATTTTCTCATCTTTTATTTATTTTTTTTCTTTCCTTACACAAATCTAATATTCAAACAAAGGGTTAAAAAACAAGGGCCGCCGGCCCTGGGACTTGCTGAAATTACTTAGAAAGTCTTCTATTGAACATTGTTGATGAAATCTTTTCCTTTGGGTAGGTAGCATTACAATTCAATAATTGTTGGCACGCATGTTTGACTCTGATATACATCATGTATGTGTGGGGGGCAAGTATTATTTTTGTCTCTCATCATCAACTCCCATAATTACAAAACAGAAAATTGAGGTGAGGGCAATTGGGTTTTGTACTTTTCTTTGATCATTTTCATTGCTTAGATAAGCTGTGATGTCAAGGCTCACTTCCTTCTCCATGTTTATATACATTTTTCTGAACTTCAAGTTGTACACTTCTTCTGGGACAAGTTCTCCCATGTACATATATGTTAATTGGGTAGAAGATATTCAGGGTCACGCAGTGCTCAAGCACTGTATAATTTCTCGGATCTTAAACCCAACTTGACCTCAATGGCCTAATCCAGGCTCATCCTTTGGAAAATTTATTTAGTGCCTTTGGAACACCGTATTATTCTTGCACCATTACTCATGTAATGATGGGTCTCCCTGTTAGGAAAGATAACAGGTGAGGGTCTTATCCCAGGAGTAAGGTTAAGTAACGCTCTAGGCTCATCATTGGTGAGACCAACGATAGTGGTGGTTACTGGGTGTTTTTTTTTTTTTTTATGTTTATCAAATTAGATATGCATATAGGTTACTTTACACATCTATCAAAAAGTATTGTCACTCAACAACACATAGCTATTTGCAGAAATTCCCACTGCACCTACGTTAGGGCTAAAACTTAAGTCTCACGGCGTGATCTAGACACTAAAAAATAGGTTTAGCCTCACCAAATAGCTATGGAAACCCGAACCAAGCATTGAGCAAAAAAATACAAGTTCTTACTCACTGAATCAACCACTCTATGGTATATGTACTAGCTTTTTGTATCGTTTTTAGTTTCTAATTTTTTAGGACATTTTTTCAGATTACATTAATTTTTTCCATTTATGTAGAGAGGCATGCTACGGACAGCCGCGGCTGTCTAACACAGTCAATGACTGTCCATCACATTAGCTAAGTCCCACCATCAATAGGTGAGATCCAACTGATGTGAAGGATAACCACTAACTATGTTAGATAGTCGTAACTATTCTTAGCGATATCCTTACACTAAAAATTATTAGAAAAAATAAAAAGCCAAATACGAAGCTGAGAAGAAAAAAGAACAAAAAGCTAATCTAAGGGAGGAATGTAAGGAATCTAAAGGAGGACTTACACGTCATTAACCACTCTCCAAATTGAACGATTATTTTCCATGACGATATTGAATTTAAGACCTAAGCCGCCTTTCAACATCAACAACCCACACAACCATTACCTAATTGTTTCCGCATTAACGCTCTCATTGCCTTATCCCCATATTACAAAACTGTTTCTTCCTACATATGCTGAATTGCTGGTCACTCTGTGAGAGAGAGAGAGAGAAATGGCAAGTAAAACTCATATTCTAGTTTCCCCTTTCCGAGCACAAGGTCACATATTTGACTATGATATATATAAATATGTATGTGTGGGGCGCAAGTATTATTTTTATCTATCTCATCATCAACTTGCATAAAACAGCAAATTGAGCGGGGGCTGTGAGTTTTGTACTTTTCTCTGACAATTTTCGTTTCTTAGATATGCAGTAATGTCAACGGCTCACTTTCTTTGTCCATATTTGTATGCATTTTTTGAACTTCTACTTGTATATTTCTTTTGGAACAAGTTCTCCCATGTATAATGTTACTTGGGCAGATACCATGTCCACCATGACATGCATTTCAAGATGACATCTTAATTTTGAATGTCCTTTCGTTTATGTCAAGAAAAAATATTGAGAGCAACGCGGTGCTGAAAAGACCAAATAATTTCTCGAATTTGGAACCCAATTTGACCTCAATGACCTCAGCCGGAGCTCATCCCCTAGCATGAATATGTGGGCCAGGCTTGTGATACCTATGACCTAGATACCTTACAGGTGTATCAACATTTTTACCGGCTTTTTAAGTTTTTATCTATCCGCGGCCTCCTTCAGCTCGTTAATGGACTCTCTTCGGGGGTCTGAGATTAGGTTCATGTACGTGTGCATATTTTGTGTTGAATTGGGTTTGTCTCACGTTGGACGAGTTTGAATGTGTGAATGTGTTTACTTAATTTGAATAATGTGTGAATGCGTGAATGTGTTGAATTGGGTTCGTTTCAAGTTAGACGAGTTTGAATATGCCGTTACTTAATTTTTTATTTTTAATAGATTATTAAGTGTTTGATTTTATTCAACAAAAAATTTCTATCTATCGATATTTATGTAGAAATTTTATTTTTTTTAATTTTTATTAGAAACAAATACTACAAATAGAAAGAAAGAAAAAAAAAAAAGAAGAATTTGAAAAACAAATAAAAAGGCCAGGTGATCTAGATCATTATATAACATCAATTTCATTTCAAAGTTGAACCCTCGGATACAATGAAAGCATGAAATTACACAAATCAGTCTTGATGTGGTTAGCCCAAAAAAAAAAAAAAAAACTATATAAAAAATCGAAAAAAAATTTTGCCTACAGTTTTTAAAATGATCAAAATAAATAGAACATCAAAACCAAATCAGTGTATGAGGCTATTATTGTTGTGGGAATTAAGAAGGTCAGATATAAAACAGTTATATTCTCTTATGCGAAAAGAACGGTTTTATATTTCAAATATGTGACACTGCAATAAAAACATTATAACCGCACGAAAACCTGCTATCTAAATTGAATATTTGAATTGATTTTTAAAGCTTCATTTTGTTGCCTTCGTGATGTGGCTAATGCTCAGGTCCACATCCTGTTTGCAAATACCATATTGAATTTAACACATGGCCGCCTTTCAACGTCATCACCCCACACCCTTATCCCCATACTACAAATGTTCATCTTACATATGTTGAATTGCTGATCACAGAGAGAGAGAGAGAGAGAGAGAGAGAGAGAGAGAGAGATGGCCAGCAAAACTCATATTCTAGTCTTCCCTTTCCCAGCACAAGGTCACATGAATCCAGTACTGCAATTCACCAAGCGCTTGGCCTCAAAAGGTCTTAAGGTTACAGTAATCACCACCACCTCCGTCAGCAAGTCCATGCATAACCAAGGCGGCTCAGTCCAGATTGAGTCCATTTATGACGGTTTCGACGAAGGTGAACTAGCAGATAACATTCATGCCCATCTGGATCGTTTCATAGCCGTAGTATCCCAAAACCTCGTAGAACTCATTGAGAAGCACAAGAGCTCCGGAAATCCTCCGAAAGTCCTTGTTTACGACGCGATTATGCCGTGGTGTCTTGACGTAGCACGACGGGTAGGCCTCCGAGGAGCTGCATTCTTTACTCAGATGTGTGCTGTTTGTGCAATTTATTATCATCAGCATAAAGGGAATTTGAAAATTGATCCTTTAGTAGAAAGGCCTACGTTTTCCATGCCTTCGTTGCCACTGATGGAGATCAAGGACCTGCCGTCTCTCATCCCCGACAGTGCCTTGTACCCTAGTTTCTTGAGCCTTATGGTCAATCAATTCTCGAATTTTCAGAAGGCAGATTGGCTCTTGTTTAACACTTTTGACAAGCTAGAAGAAGAGGTATGTTCGTTGTGATGTGCTGGAATAGAAAGTAAAATGCTTTCTTCCGTTTTTTGTTTGTTGAATAAAAAAACACAAAGTGTCTCGTTTCGTACTGGAACTTAATCAATTTCTAAGCTTTTGAATAATTTGACTGAATAGTTTCGGATACTTCTGGCAACTTGGAGGAAGAGTCAGATATTTGAAATTTTAAAATATATACAAATAAAATACATGCACAGACAAGTACATTTTATTTGACACAAACATTAGGTGCATGTTTGGTAGGACTTAAAAATCAAACTTTTTTTAAGCTTGCTAATAAAAAAGTAAAATTTTTCTAGCTTTTTTGATTTTCTGATATTAGTTTAGATAAAAATAAGCAAAAAAGCAAAAAAAAAAAAAACAAAAAAGCTAATTTTTATTGACTTTTTTGCTTATAAGCTTATAAAAAAGCCAACCCATAAGCTGTACCAAACACCGCCTAAATTTCATCTTGCACCCTTTGGAGATTCGCATCATAATATTCATCCGAGCGAATATCCTTTTCGGCCCTATAGTCAAAGGACCAAAATACAATGGGGCCGGGGCCATGGTCACCCTGATCTTCACAAAAAAAAATCCTTACATAATTGTGCTCTTCCTGGGTTCCTACCAAACATGAAATCATGTTCTTGGCTAGACAAAATTCTTGCATCGTCCTGTCATTGCCTCGCCCCTTTTTTTCCCCTAAGAAGTGTACATATCAATTATATTTTGTTTATTTCCTTTTTCTCTTGATAGAGTCAACACATGTTGGCAATTTTCATCTACTATAGGTATTGAATTGGATGGCAAGTCAATGGCCTATCAAGACGGTAGGACCAACAGTTCCATCAATCTACCTAGACAAGCGATTGGAGGATGACAAAGATTACGGTCTCAATCTCTTCAAGCCGAGTATTGAAGCTTGCATGAAGTGGCTAGACACAAAGGAAAAAGCCTCGGTCATTTACGCATCCTTTGGCAGCTTAGCTACAGTACGAGAAGAACAAATGGAGGAACTAGCATGGGGCTTGAAGAATAGCGGCCAATACTTCTTGTGGATAGTCAGAGCTTCAGAAGAGGGTAAGCTACCCAGCAATTTCATGGATGAGACGTCAAAGAAAGGTCTGATTGTGAATTGGTGTCCTCAGCTTGAAGTTCTGTCTCACCAAGCTGTGGGGTGCTTTATGACTCACTGTGGATGGAACTCCACACTGGAGGCACTGAGCTTGGGGGTGCCAATGGTGGCAATGCCGCAGTGGACAGACCAAACAACTAATGCAAAGTATATTGTGGATGTCTGGCATGCTGGGGTTAGGGTTAAGGTCAATGACAAGGGAATTATTACTAGAGAGGAGTTAGAGCTGAGTATAAGAGAAGTCATGGAGGGAGAGAGAGGGAATGAGCTTAGAAGTAAGGCTTTCAGGTGGAAAGAAATGGCCAAAGAGGCAGTAGATGAAGGTGGAAGCTCTGATAAGAACATTGAGGAATTTGTTTCAAATCTTGTGTGATCCTCACACAGATGTGTAATGACAATTACCAGATATTTCCCCATGAAATCAAGTTAAATTTGCAAAAATTTCCAATTTTTGGAGATTATGTTTTGTCAATTATCAATTGATTAACTTTAAGCAGGTTGTTAAATTTTTTTTTTTTTTTTTTGGGCCAATCAATAGGAAACAATTATAATGTTGAGTTACATATTAGATTGAATACTCATCTCTTTGAGAAAGTTCAATAGTCGTAACCTTATCAACAAAAAAAAAAAAAAAAACCATTACATAAACCACAATATAAATTGACCACGGGGGATGAATATTGCAACATCAGCTGACATTGCATGATCCTGCTGAACATGTAGACCCATTCTACAGTACTAAAATCACAACCTTGAGGGTTTGAAACTGATATAGTATCACAACCCACATAGGAAACATTATCACATGATCTAATTTCCGTAAATTTGAGTTCTTACGTCATTACATGAAATATTCTCAAAAATAAACTTTTAACAACCACCTTTTGATTTTCTCTTATAGTATGAAGTCTTTCAATTAGTCTGCCATGTCACCTCAAAAATTAATGTAGTTTTTTTTTAAATTATGAGACTTGACTTTCTACAACCAAAATTATGATATCATGAAGAAAAGCTGAATTTTTATAAATCCATCATGGGTACAACCAAAATCAAACCCGTAGGCCTGCCCCAAAACTCGACCATTTGTTATAAGTTCACTATTTTATAATTTGACTACCATTTTACTTAAGAAACAATTGATTTAAAATAATAATCTATTATTTAGACTAGTTAACATTATTTTTACTAGTTTATAAACTTGTTGCAATTTTATCTAATCTATTATTTAAAACTATAAAGGCCCAACCGACCAAACCCATTAGCCCTCCCAACTGGGTAATTGGCCTGGTCTCAGCCCCAAATCCCGGGTAAGCTTGGGTTTTGGCTACATGCCTAAATGTCTCTTCCCTCATAACACTACAACAACACATCCTATCAGTAGAAGAGGAGGCGGACCCAAAAAAAAAAAATATGGAAGAGGAGGCACAAAAAAGAGGTAGAAAAGAGAAGAGAAAACATTGTTCACTGTTCTATTCAGCACTGTTTGGGGGCAATGGAATTAGTACTACAGAGGTGTATTGACAAGTAACAATAAATGGCAACATTTCAAATGATATACTGAAAAGAGGTTGATTGTAAATCAAACTACTAAAAGCATTATAAAAGAAAAGGTAATATTAATAAGATCTTGTTGTCTAAAATTCTATAGAGTGAAAACTCCTTCAATTTAAGCTCAAATCCATAACTGCAAATCACAATTAGTCTATTTCTTTTCCTCAAAAAAAAATTAGAATTACCTATATTGGATAGAACAAATGGGTTAAAATATAATAAAGGTAAAATAATCATATTAGCCCTCTAATTTTTACACAAGTTTCAATAATCATTTTTTCATGTGTGTCTAACATATATTATTAGACTTTCACTCAACAAAAATGTTTAATAATTCGAGTTTACTTACAACTCTTTGTTTTTGTCGGGCCATCAGACAACTTGGCAAACGACCCAATAGCAAAGGAAAAAAAATTGATGTTGGAGTAATTAAAGGTCAAGAATCAAACAGCTTTCGGCCAAGTCATTAACATAACAATAAATATTTTCAAGAAATTCAAATTAAATATTGTATAGAATTGCATAAAATTTCTTACACTAGAAAATCAAGAATTCTTTTTTCCCAACATATATAAGAGTTAAAACGCATCACCCTTTGTTTGAAGGAGTGGAGGTAAGTCGAACCATGACCTAAGGAGTGGGAGGGAGTGCCTCTAAGGGGTGAATCCAAAAATTTTGTTAAAAGGGGGCCAAGGTTAAAAATTTGAAATTTAGAGGGCTAAGGTACAAAAAATTTTAATTTTAAGTAGGCCAACACAATATGTCATGTAATAAATACACACAAAAAAAAATAAATAAATAAAGGGAATTTTTAAAACCAAGAGGGGGCTCCTCTTGATCCTAGCGTAGGTCTGCCCATAAGTGCCATTGTTCACTGGGCCAACACCCCTCAAGGAAGATTGATACTATAGAAAGTCAAAAAAATTATTCTAATAATCAAAGACTTGTTATGTAATTAAAAAAATGTAAATTGCAATATTTCAGAAATAAATAAATATTACGCTAAAGCTCACACCCACTTGACATGGGCTGGATGTGAACTTGATACACCTTTGGTTAATTTGATTCCTCTGCGGCAAGCCCTTTTTCACTTTGGAACCTTCACGAGGCACACATTGACAAGTAAGTAATACTATAATCATGGGGCCCCACATTATGAAAAAAAAATTCTTATACAACAATTGTACTGAAAAAATGTTCCACTTTAAATTTATATAAACTTATTTTAAATAGCTAATGTGATGAGCGACTTGTGATATTTTTTTCTACATAACATCTTGGCATTTAACTTATTACTCCTTCAAAGTCTTCTCTATTTATATTGAACATGACTTTGCCTATGTGGATTAGGATTAATTTAAGATGCAACTCGTTCGCTTTGTGAAATTCGATTGGCTATTCTCTATTTGACAACGATGCAATCATTTATTTTACAAAAAAAATATAAAGCCAATTGTCTTGATTCATTAGTATCTTCGTTATAGATAACTAATTCAATCACCTAAAAAAGAAGAGCTAGAAAGTGGTCCACCGCATTCAAGTCTGGCCAAATAAAATGATTTTATGTTTCTTCTATTAAATAGGTGAAAGAAATGTTTATTTTTTGTATATATAATTTAATATGTTTATGATGGTATTTATATTTTGATTACCTTATACTTGCATGAGTTAATTAAAGTATAAGCATATAACCTTAGACTTGTTCAAGAATACTCAACAGAGTTAGTAGATTAGGCTTTAATGAGATGGTTTTTGAATAGTCCAGTTTCGGATAGTTCAGGGATGCATAAGTCTATATGATAGATCCTGTTGTTCTTCAATGTACATATTGGATGCGATGTATATCAATACATTTCATCTACGTCGTGTATGTGGAGAACTGCGAGAAGATGCTACAGGATTTTTCTTGGAGATGGACAAAGCAGTTTGAGCTACTTTATGCTATATAGATTATACATTCCTGAATGTGATAGAACCACCTACCTTTTAGAGTCCTTTGCAGCCTCGCTGAGAAAATAAAGTATTGGTGGAATCTGACACTGGTATGGATATTAGGGATAACATGGTTAGAATAATATATGAAGCTATTTCACAAGTTGGCACAACTTTTGAGAATGACGAGGACCAAATAAGGGCAAATCAAGAAAAGACTAACTTTTTCAAACTTTTGAAAGATGCATAGACTGAATTATATCCGGGTTGTTTGAAATTTACCAAACTATCATTCATTGTTCAACTTTTGCATATGAAGATGTTAAATAGTTGGATGAACAAGTTGATCAATATGTTACTTGAGTTATAGTGTGAGGC
>CM065395.1:37292789-37392789 GCA_033060915.1 Euryodendron excelsum
TAAGTTTGTTAATGTTGGGCTTCCAAAACTCAAGTTGGTGAAAGGACTTTTTATTAGTATGGATCCATATCAGAAGTGGATCAAGATCTATTAGATCCAAATTTCTACAAAGTTTTTGTTCAAAATACAAGAATTGTGAGAGAATCAGTTGACTGACACGTTGCATGAAAATCTATTGATGTAAATTATAGCTTTCTTTCATATTTTTTTAATTTCATTGATGACATGCATCTATATGTATATATATTAACTATATCAATCATATTGATACTTATTTTATTTTTATTTTTTCAGGTTATTGAAAATGAGTAGGCCTTTCGTGATGATTGAAATTGAAGTGGTGACTCGTATTTTACTTCTTTTTATAGTTTGGAGTATTGGATGATAGGGTATTCTTGGAGTTTAATATTTATATATTTGTTAGGAAAACTTTGTTGTACACGTTCACACTTTAATTACTTATTTATATAAAAACTATAACTTGAATGATTTGTATTAAATTGTTTTGGATATGGGTTGTGAATTTTATGGTGAATGAAGTTTTTATTAATTTATTCATTTAAACTGATTTTATATAAAAATGAATTGCAAGAAATTAAAATTTTCAAATTTTAATATAAAATATTAAAATTAATAAATAGTATTAGCTACAATTTTTAGGTGGCAACTTAAATTAGTCACTAAAATTAGCTATTTACAACGCCACTTCTAAACTTTGCCACAGCTAAAATCCTCGCTAATGGTCCAACCTTTTACAATAGTTTTTTGCAATGGTACTATGTCGTCGCTAAAAGAACCATTTGCGATGTCGTGGCAATGAATGAGTGTCATCGCAACAAATCTCATTGTGCGTCAACCTTTTTTGTGATGGCAAAGTTGTCGTGGCAAATAGTGTTCTACTTATGCAAAAATTTTTTGCGGCGCTGTTTTTTGCAACACGCTTCTTACCGTGGCAACACCGTCGCAAAAGTCTTTTCCGACAGCCTCCAGTCTTTTGCGACGGTATTGGGTCATCACAAAAGGTCCCTAGTGCCACTAATTTCTTATTTTAGATAATTGAAATAAAAGCAAATATATTTTCCTAATTTTATTGATTTTGTGATAACACGTTAACAAAGACAAGTTGTCACTATTAAATATAACAGTGTCTCCTCGGATCACTTACAGTACACGCCTCTACTGTTTCTTTAATAGGTTCATCTACAACATCTAGGGGTGCCCTCGTGAGCACGTTCCTCTCTTTGTTAGTATGGTCCAATCGAAGTCAACTAACTCACATGGAATAGAGGATAAGTTTTCACCGAGCTTGTCATTAGAGTCTATAGGCTCCCTCTCCTATCCGCTTTCCTGTAAGGTCTATTTTCTTCTTTTTTTTTTAATTTCAAAAACAAAAATGCTCTAAATTGTTTCGAAAACTCTAGATTACTCAAAATATATTATGAAAATTCTCTAAAAAAATGTGCTTCTCATAAGTTTTGGGTAATTATAACGTTTCCTAAATTATGACTCAATTTCACTAAATCTTGTAAACTCTAAAACTATTATATTCATCCCTCACTATCAATTAGTATAAATCAATCTCTCTATTAGCAATTCGTTAGGAAAGTGGATGAAAAATTATTATATAACTCTAATATCACTGAAATGACATGTTAATACAATGACAATTTCAATAGGAATTTCATTAATTAGACGAGCCATCCAATTCGTTTCGGGTTCAAAACCCGAGGCTACCTACTCTAATACAGAGAGGTCAATTTTGTATAGAATTATACTTTTGTGCAGATGTACAAGTCACATGACAATTTTGTCAATCTCTCTTAACAAATTGTTAATATTCTTAAAATGGGTTAGTTGATACAAATTGATAGTTTAAGGAGTTAATGTGTCACATTTTAACATGTATGAAGTTTAATGATATTGAGTCATAGTTTAGGAGATGTTCTTATAATTATCCTTAATTTTTACTATTTTTCATGCTCTCAAATTTTATCTTCTCAGCTGATAAGTTTCTATTTGATATTGTACAATAGTAGTATGTTTATTTATTATGAAACTATTTTAATACTTTACGTTGCTATTTTGAAGGTTCTTAATAAATCTTCTAAGAATATCATAGATCCTATGTATACTGGTGTATTGGATGACCTCATGGCCTCGTTAGTCGCCAAAATTTTTCAAAGCAACCACCGCCTCGATCACGAGGGTAGTTACTGCCTTGCGGTAAATGGCCAAACACCGATAAATATAGAAGCTTAGGAGCTCAAGAATGAATAAAAAAAAAAAAAAAAAAGAGTAGATAGAAAATAAAAAAAGACAATATTGTATCGCCTACTATTTTTATTTTTCATAATATTTTTGGACCATGTTTTTGCTTTCCATATTATTTTTTGCTTTTGTTTCTTATATTGGTTACTATGGGTAAGCCAACCCATTAAATTCATGGTCTCTTAATGGAATGGACCATGAAGCTATTAAACAATGGACTAATGATTTGTTGAACTGGAACAACATTGGACCACGGAAAATTGTCAAGCCCAATGGACTAAAATAGTTGTCCATGATTCATATTATAATAATAAGAATAATTTAATATATACGATTTTATTTTTCAATTCATTTTTTCAAGTGAGACACAAGCTTTATGACCTATATTAATAAATTTATGTAAAACTTATACTTTTTTATAATTCATATTATAAAAATAAGAGTAATATTATATATAATTCTATTTTTCAATTCATTTTGTCACATGAGACACAAGTTTTAAGACTTAAATTAATAAGTTCATGTAAAATTTATTCATTTGAATATAAATTGAGATATGAGATTACGCCTAATATTTTTCTAAAAACAAATTTGCTCACATTGACGTTATACTTTTCTTTTTTTCTTTTTTATTTTATTACACAGCTGTATTACGTACTAACAAGAAAAGAATCGCCACAAAATTGAAAAAGCCCTAGATATCAGCCACAGCTTCAGAAACAGCAGCTAGACGTCAATGGAAGAAGTTAACCACTGGATCAAAAGACAATGGGCTTTTCTTGCCACTGAGCAGCCATGACTTTAGATAAAAACAGAGATCAAATGATGTAATCATATGAGAAATATGCTCGGCCATTTCCATCTGATCTGATGAAGCTGAAGCAGTGAAGCTTTTACAACTGAACGGCAGCCTCTTCCGATTGTTCAGGCTCTGGTTGAGCTTCATTGGTTTAAAAACCATTCTGATTACGCCCTGATTCTGCCTCCAGAGTATGTTGGCTGTGGGACGAGGATGAGAGGGTGCACTGTGTGATATAGGTGCTTCAGGTAGGGATTTGCTTAATTTGCCGCAATGTTCTGTTTTATTTTATTTTCATTCGTAAGGAAGCTAATCTACTCCTACATGGTATGGGTCACGGGTGCTGCTAAGTATTTCAAATGGTAACTGGAGAGTAGATGTAGTTGAAGGGCAGTAATTCGGAATCACACACTTGGGAGTTGGGAATGCTTGATTCTCTGTGATGCTTGTCACAGTTGATAATTAGGTTTAGATTGGTAAAAAGTAAAACTACCGAGGAATTCTACATACAATTTCATTTTACAATTTATTTTTTTCACTCTTAGACACAATGCTATAGGACTCACATTATTAAATTCATGTTAGATTCGTCTACTTATGTCCAAAAATGAAAAAAGAATTGAGAAAAATGATTGATTAGGTATATAAGTTTGGAAAATACTATGCATAATTTATTTTCTCACTCCAAGATACAAATGAACGAGTCACAGTTGAATTTATTAAAGTGGGTCGTATACTCTTTTGTCTAGGAGTGAGAAATAAGATGAGAAATGAAATTGTATTTAGCTTTACTCTAAAGACATTCATACTTATTGTCCCCTTATCAACGAATATATATTAGAGGTGGATGACCAAGTTTAAAGTTATTAAGTTCCCTTGAATTTGTAAGAAGATAATGAAATCTTTTAACCCCTTTATCACTGGGATCAACTTTGGATCCAATTACAGAACTTCCTCTTTTATTTTAGGAAAAAAAATAGCTGATCAATAGAGCACCCGGAAAACTTGACATGATTCAAAGTAATTGAAGTGCACATTTTTTATTATTATTATTATTTTTTTTTTTGTTGCTGAGCCAAATACAAAGCAAGAAAAGACAGACAGGAAAACCAGGAAAAGCAGGGCTCAACTTCCCAAACCCAGGCTATCCACTGAGGTAGCTTCTTGAACCGCAAGCTCCGAGACATTCAACGACCCAGAGAAAGAGTTCCGGAAAACCCAGTCAGCTATCTCATGAGCTGTACGGTTAGCTTTTCAAGGGACATAGACCATCGACCATTCAGATATCTGAGCTGAAATAGACCTGATATCCTCAACCAGAGGAATTATGGACCAATGGGGGTTTTTAACCGCTGGACTGAAGACTTTCTCTTGGCATTCATGGTAATGACTTCAAACTAGAGAACTGATATTTGATGATGCCAACATCTGTGCAAGTTGCTCAGCCATTTGCATCTGAAGCTGAATCTTAAACAACTTAACGACTGCATCTTCTGACAGTTCCAGCTCAGGCTGATCCTCACTAGCTTCACAAGCGCTCTCACGACGTCCCGGCTGGGCCTCAGCCGGGGAAAAATCTGAGCCGTTCAAATCCAGATACAATCCCGGCTTCACCGCATTGGTAGCACAAAATGTGTGCAAGCGAAAGTCACATTTAAGACAACAGTAATTCCGATTGCCTAGACTGCAACAATTTGTCACATACCTTGCAACAATTAAGAGGCCACGGTTCTTTCTGTGGAATGGTGTAAGTGAAGCTGAGTTCATGTTGATGGGATTTGTGGTTTACCTTCGGAGGCAAGAAAGCGCAGTGGAGATGAAGATCGACCTCACACAGCGCGCAACTGTGTGATGGGTGTTTTATGAAGCGATTAGCATTCCCGCAGTGCTCATGGAGGAAGAAGTTGCAGTGCCAGCATGCATATACAGAATCTGTACATAATGTCTCGCAACCCGAGCAATGAAATTCTTGCCCTTGTTGCACTTGATAGAGGTTCAAGTTATGTTGATGGCTGAAATGTTTATACTTCATTCTCTCTCTCTCTCTCTCTCTCTCTCTCTCTCACATATATACTTGAGGTATATACGATATACTATAGATAACCTATTCTTAAATGGACTAAGTGATCAAGCTGTCATTGGCATGTTCCTAGTTTTCCAATGGGCAATTGGAGAATTAAATAGAAGTCAAGTTGTTAGTGATTTATAAAAATTTGGTGTAGATCACGGCCTAGTTGATAATTAACTGACTGACAGATAACGATTAAAAGAAATGAAAAACCTAACCTTTCATCGATAGTTTTGCTAAAGAACTACTCTTCGATTACTAGGTTGACTAAAACTTGCTTGACTTCTCGATACACCGTTGTTGTGCTTGACCACCGTACAAATTCCCTTACTACAAATTTCGCGTCTCAAACTCCTTCAACACTTTAGTTTTCTTCATTGGAGTTGAAAAAGATTTTTTTATTAAGAATCAATCGTGAGAATCAATCGTGAGCTCTCTAGATATTTGGAGATATTCTCTCTTATGTATTCTTAATGGCAGCTGACATCTCATAAAAATCCTTTAAATCTAAAGTAATTGTGCAATCGATTTTGTCAAAAGTGTTTTAGCCTCCTTAGACTTGTATTTTGACTTTCTTATAACCTCATATTTATAGAGGAATCAAACTAGAGTTTCTGGACTTTCAAAATGGTCAAAAAGAGCTTGCAATGCGCAACCCTAGGTTTTAAATCTCACAAACCTCGCAGCCGTGACATTCAGCAAAGTCCAAATTCTCGGATCAGAGGTACACTGTTTCTTCCATCGAGATGAATCGAAGTCTAGCAAAGTCTTCAACAAATTTACACCCTTCACTATTTATTCCATCAATGCCTCTCGAAGTCTATCGAAGTTCCGAACAAAAATACACCCAATCTGTTTCTTCCATCGAGAGCTATCAACGTCCATCGAAGTCCAAAATCACTCACTTCTGTATCATCTAAGACTCTCTTAGCATGAGGTCGAATGAATAGATATAAAGAACATCCAAATACTTGTGATAGACACCCCAACATCCCCAATTACAAAGAGTAAAACTTGTGACAAAATTTAGCCAATTACATGATATTACAATCTCGCCCTTTGACAATTTTGTGACCAAAACCTCATGCTAAACTGTGAATTACAGAGAATAAAAGAATATTACAATTAAGACCCAACTCACAAGTATAAGGGTATTGTCTATCAAATACCAACCATACCAAACTCTTGTACCTACACAATATCCTCTAAACAAGAAACAAAATACCATCAAGTGCAAGGTATCAAAATAACAAGTATCAAGCATCAATTTTTCTCCCCTTTTTGGAACAAATTGACAAAGCAAGCACACAAAAAGACAGAAACAAAACTTATATATATAAACATGATGGCCTCCCCCTTAATGTATTCTCCTTCGTGATAACATGAAGCACATATATTTACTCCCCATTTGTGTCACATAAAAATAAAACGATTTTCAAACAACCATACAAGCAGGAACGAAAGAGAGATATGCTAAAAAGAGGAATATCATTCATTCAAAACAATCAGTCCAAACTAAACTAGCCTGAAACAAAACAAAATCAGGGTAACAACAAGCCCAAAACCACAAAGAGACCGACCACCAACCAATACAAACCAACCCAACCCCTCAAAGCCCAAAAGCCCCAAAACTCGAAATCTATGGCACAAACCGGGAATCAAATCAAAGAGAAAATTGATGGAGGAGAAGGAGGAATTACCTACATCGAGAATGGAGGAGCCAAATACAATAAAGGGCCCACAAACTGAGGTGAAACAAGGCCCTAGGAGGTTGCCAAAAGACACGGCCACTGGAAAAGAAGAAAAAAATAAAACCTAGTGAGTGTATAAAAAGGCGCCTAATTTGAACTCTGTGCCCTCAAGGTCTATTGAAATCCAATGAAAAAATTCGCAAGACTTCGCTACCTCGAGGTCTAGCAAAGTCACCTGAAACATAAAAATAGGCAAATGATGTGGAAAATAGGCAAAGAAAAGCCTTAAACTCAGCATGCCTATCATTAAAACCCAAAATATAACCAATGTGACTCATAATGACCACTACATGAAAAGAATCAACATCAAATATGCTCAAAAATCACAAAACAAACTGATAACAATTGGTTATGAGGTGATAAAAAATATATTCATGACAATATGAGATGAATACAAGTACTCCAATGAGATCAATGAGAATACAAACCCTATAAAAGATCAAAAAAAGCCCATCATGGAGAATTACATCAAGAAGATCAAGACATAGAAGTCAAACCTCACTACAACAAATTTGATTTTAGCGACGATTTTTCGTGACGAAGGAAAATTTGTCGTTATTGGTTCCTATTTACGACGACATTATAGATCGGCTCAAATTATGTAAATGTTTTCACATTTTTGCGATAAAATTTAATTCATCGTAAAAGATTGTTGAAAAAAGTTGGCGCAAACTTTTCCCGCCATGGTTTATGAAGAGTGGAGGCTTTTAGGCGACAACTCAAATTAATTTGTCTCTAAATTAAAATTTGGTGTAGTTTTTATGATGAATTTTAATTGTCGTTAAACACGGTATATATTTCGACCATGTATGTCGTTGCAGAACTAAGTTTTAAAAAGAAAAAATCTGATTTCAATCATATATATATAGATAAAAGTTGTGTTTGCCCTTATATTTTGCCTCTCTCATGCGTGACGCTCTAAATGTTTAAATACTTTTAAAATGTCACGTCACAGGAGCAATTTATTAGATAACTATTGAATTTATTATTTTATTAAACTTATTGTATTAGTTTTGTAATATAGATAAGATACATATATATCATATCAGATTGTCAAGACTCTTTCTAAGCTTAATATTTATAAAAAAATAGTTATTATAATTAAATAAAATATTATATATATATATATATATATAAGATAAGATTAGTTTTGTAAGATAGATAAGATATATATATATAATATCAGATTGTCAGGACTTTTTCTGAATTTAATATTTAAAAATGTGATTATAATTAAATAAAATACCATATATATCAATATCTATTTATATTTTAAAGATACGATACGGTTGTATAATTAATTATTGTAAATTTTAAATTAATTATTTATAATTTAAACAATTCTTACTCCGTGCATTGCACGGATTAACACCTAATTTTATAGTAAAACAACATCATTTTTGCATATATTACTACCCCTTGGAGTTGTCTTACAGGCCCAATTTCCCAATTCTCCGAAATAGAAGTTCCCTCTCCCTCCACGTTTATGTGTTCATTCTGGCTCTCTGATACTCTCGCCCTACGTCCCTGGTATTTCTCTCTCTCTCTCTCTCTCTCTCTCTCTCTCTCTCTCTCTCTCTGTGGTTGGGGTCATCCATTTCAATCCAGCGGTAATTAAGAAAACCTTACCTCCGTTTTCTTTAATTTCAATTTTGATTTCGATTCAACCTGCGTATATATTCTAATGGACGATGTAATGCATATTACCAAGGTGAGAAGATCTCAGGCCAAACCCAAGAAGTCAAATATCGCTTGCTCCCTCGATCTTAGAAAGCAAAGGTGAGTAGCCCCAAGCCCCTTGATGTTTCCAAGTTGTTGGATTTTGTTCTATATTGAAGAGATTGCTTTGGGTTTGTTTACAAACTTTTCCATCCCCAGTTAGTGTGTTTGGTTTCGCTGTGTTGAACTAAAAGACAATTTGTATGTTTCTCCATCCAAATGTTAATTTTTGTCAAGTTTTGGTTGGCTGGGTTATTGCCAAATATTTAAAGAATCTGACTTTGTTGTTTATCTGACTAAGTACTTGGACCAAAGTTTCAAAACCCTTCACGTGTCCAATATATATATTAATCATCTTTCTTTATAGTTTTCTAGCAAGTCCACACAATGATCAAATAACAAATTAGAGCAGAGTAGCAGTTTTTAAACTGAAATGCAGGTAAGAAATTTGCTTGGGCATGTAAATATTTATACAGTTTCTATAATTTTAATTTCAGTATGCAACAATTAGATTTCAAGAAATGAACAATTAATCTATGCATGTGATTAATAACTTCAAAAGAAAAAAATGCTTGAGATTAACAGAAAATCGAGTCGAAACCTCGATTATTGGGGGCAGTTAACTGTGTATGTTTACAAAAGTTGTTCTCTATTTATCAGCTGAGAAGTAAAAAGATTCCTAAGAAAACATATTGTGTTTGATTATGCATATTGTTCAGATTCTGTTCCAACATTTTTAATTCAATTTTCATAGCCAGAGTTAATAATGTTGAGCTACATATTCCCAATGTCGTGGTACATTTACTTTAAGCTTGTCTCGCTTTGTGTTTGAGCTTTTAAGCTCTGCTTGATGTTGACATTAGCTGTATTTGTTGAGATTACTGATTATGGTTGCAAAACAATCCCTCTTTTTTTTTTTTTTTACCTTGTGTTAGAAAATATGGGTAGGAGTTGGATTCAACTTAAAGAGAGATGGTGTGACACATATGTAAAGGGAATAAATGATTCTATTAACGTCGCATGCTATAATGCAGATCGAATCAATAGGATTCGATATCCATGTCAAAGTTGCAACAATGTGTACTTCAACACTATTGATGTTGTTAGACAACATTTGCACAAAACTGGGATGCTTGAAACTTATACCCAGTGGGTATACCATGGAGAACCTTTTCGACTTACAACTAATGATAAAGAAGACAATGATAATGGTGATAATGATGTCAGAGATGAGGAAGAAAATTATGATGACATAGAGGCCATATTAGGGGATTTGCATGGGGAAACATTCATAAATATTTATATAGGTGAGACATCTTCAAGCAATAATCCTCATATACCAAAAGGGGAAGCTGATAAATTTGCTAGATTGTTGAGGGATGCACAACGTGAATTATATTCAGGTTGCGAAAAGTACTCAAACTTATCTTTCCTCATAAAATTTCTTCATCTCAAGACTACCAATAAATGAAGCAATAAATCATTTGACATGTTAGTAGAGCTATTGAAGATGCATTTCCAGTTGGTGAGGCACTACTGAAGTCTTACTATGAGGCTAAAAATGTGATGCGTGATTTGGGAGTTGGCTGTATCACCATACATGCATGTCCAAACGATTGTGCATTATTTTGGAAAGAGAATGAAAATTTAGATCATTGTCCAAATCCAAAGTGTAAAGCACCTAGATGGAAATCTAATTCTCCTAAGGGTAAGAAAATTTTCCAAAAGGTGTTGAGGTATTTTCCTCTCAAACCCAGGCTCTAAAGATTGTTTATGTCAAAGAAGACAGCTAAATATATGAGATGGCACAAGGAAAAGCTTGTTCGAGAGGAGAATGTGATTAGGCACCCAGCAGATGCTAAGGCATGGCAAGAATTTGACAAGGATCATAAGTGGTTTGCACAAGATCCTCATAATGTCAGGCTTGGGTTAGCAAGTGATGGATTCAATCCATTTGATAACATGAGCAACTCATATAGTATGTGGCCAGTTATGCTTACGCCCTACAATTTGCCATCTTAGAAGTGCGTGAGAGAGCCATTCCTCATGATGTCTTTGTTGATACTTGGACGAGTTTCACCTGGAAATGACATAGATGTTTATTTGCAACCATTAATTGATGAGCTAAAAGAGTTGTGAGAAGAAAGTGAGGAGACATATGAGGCCTATACTAGTGAGAAATTTCAATTGTATGCTGCAGTTTTATAGACTATAAATGACTTCCCAGCATATGGGATGTTGTCTGGCTAGAGCACCAAAGGAAAATTAGCATGTCCAACTTGTAACAAGGAGACCTGTTCTTTAACATTGAAGAATGGTAGGAAACAAAGTTACATGGGCCATCATCGTTTCTTGGATACGAATCATAGGTGGTGAAAAAGTTTCAAATTTGACAGGAAGCATGAAATTCGGTTGAAACCTAAAGAGCTGTCTGGGGAGGATGTTTTAAGGCAATTGGAGTTAATTCCTCGTGATTTTTCTTTTGGAAAGCCACCAGACAAAAGGAAAAGGAAGCGCACTGAACAAGAATTGAATTGGAAAAAGAAAAGTATTTTCTTTGAATTGCCTTATTGGCACAAGCTTAAGTTGGAATATAATTTGGATGTAATGTATATAAAGAAAAATATATGTGAGAATTTATTGGGGACATTGATGAACATTGACGGAAAAACAAAGGATACAATGAAATCTCGTTTGAATTTGAATCTTATGGGAATAAAGGAAGAATTACATTTGCAATCAGATGGTGATAAAGTTATAATTCTACCTGCCCCGAATGAGAGAAAGAGATTATGTGAATTGTTGAAGTATGTTAAATTCCCAGATGGGTATACATCAAACCTTTCACGGTGTGTCAATATCAAAGACTGTAAGATATTAGGAATGAAAAACCATGATTATCATGTCTACTTACAATGACTACTTCCAGTTACAATACGAGGGAACTTGCGCAAAGATGTTTGCCTTGCATTGACTGAGTTGAGTTCCTTCTTCAAAGAGTTGTGCTCTACGACTTTAAAATTGAAAGTACTAGAGCGATTGGAGAAGGACATTTTATTGATACTTTGTAAGCTTGAGATGATATTCCCACCGTCATTCTTTGATGTTATGGTCTACTTAGCATTTCACTTACAACATGAGGCAATATTTGGTGGGCATGTGCAATACCGATGGATGTATCCAACTGAAAGGTTATCTAATCCATTTCTTATTTTATTGTTATGTAAGGCTTGTGTTATGTTAATATGTTTCTATGCATGCTTAAGCAATACGTGCAAAATAAAGCCCAACCAGAACATTCAGTTGCAGAAGCTTACATCGACAATGAATGTCTTAACGTATGCTGAATGTATCTTCATGGGGTTAAAACAAGATTTAATCGAAAAAAACATAACTGTGATGGAGGGCAAGGTCAGCAAAGTGGAAGGCTCTCTGTGTTCTCACAGATTGCTCAACCTGTAGGAGCCTTCATTGATGACATGTTGCAGCTAATAGATTTGGATAAAGTTCAATGGTATGTGCTGAACAATTGCCGAATTAAAGCCCTATTTATAGTAAGTTTCTATATTCTAGGGATTTGAAAGCACATTAGTCATTTGTACGTATTATACTATTTAAATCATAACTGGACACTTCACTCTAGGGCTCATCGAAAAGAGATTGAGAGACAAAGCCCTGTTAATGTAGATCAGAGGCATGAGAATCGATTCACTAAATGGTTTGAAGAAAAAGCAAGTGTCTACAAGTGTTTAATTAATATCATATTTTAGTAATGGAACATAAGCTTATCCTGTTCTAATCTCTGTTTCATTTCTATTTTAGATGATAAATTTGTGTCTTCAACATTCACCTGAAGCTACTAATGAGCTATATTCACTAGCTTGTGGTCCTGATGAGCGAGTGACTCGGTATAGCAGTTGCATCATTAACGGTTTTAGGTTTCGTACTAAGGATCGTGAGCAACATCTTAATACTCAGAATAGTAGAGTTGTCATGAAAGGGGAACATATGTCAGAAGAGATTGATTTCTACGGTGTCTTAACAGACATAATTGAGCTAAGGTACCTATGGGAAAACCATTTTTTGATCTGCAAGTGTAATTGGCGGGATGCTAGCAACAAGAAGACGGGGATAAGAAAGGATGACCATTTTACTAGCGTTAATGTCTCCTGTAAATGGTACACAAATGATCCTTTTGTGCTAGCCTCTCAAGTACAACAAGTTTTTTATGTCAATGATACCATCTTGGGAAATGATTATAGAATTGTGCAGAAAATACAACCAAGAAACTTTTATGATATTCCAGAGGCAAAAGAGGAAGGGGGGATGACGATGAAGTCACAAATATTAATGATGCATATCAACAATATGAGATTGACGATGTTGATGAGATTGTCCAAGTTAATGTTCAGGATATGGGTTCATTACATAGGGTAGACATAATACCAGCCCATGCTGATGTCGATATGTTCACAGAGACAAAGGGATAGATCAAGGAGATCATCCCTTGGTTGACGATGAAAGTGATGAAGAAGATGACACCATGATTGATTATTGTAGTGATAAGGAATATGTTTTGCCAACTTTTGACATTGATGATAGTGATATAGATAATTTGATGTAGTCGCAGTTTTTTTTTTTTTTGTATGACTAAGTTCAATTTGTTTTCTTAATTCAGATATTGTATGCATTCAAAATCTTTGATGTAGATTGTTTATACGTTTTTGTTAAGGATCGTTCATTATGTCTAGTTGTTACTATTAATGAATTGTAGATTATGGTGCCGAGAGGTCCACTGCGAAGGCACTCTATTCCACAACCTTTCATTACTACGGATTCTAATGCCATAACAAGCAGAAAAACAGTTTCAAATACTGGTGAATTACATTAATTTTTGCTTTTTCTTTTATTTTTCTCTTGTGGTGGTTGTTGTTATATTAAGTATTATAAGTACTATCAATAGGTTTTGTTGTTTGATATGCAATTATTGCTTTTTGCTAAAAGTTTTATTGTAGTAATTCCACTTTGTTTCTTTGTTTGGTGCATTTAACTATTTCTATGTTGGACATAGTTGCTGCCTTAAACGCCAATTTTTTTTTTTTTTTTTTTGTAGCTTCTACCTTGAGTAAGAGAGAAAGAGGTATAACACGTGGGTTGCAAGTGAGGGGGAAGATACGTAAATCAGAAAAATAGCAGTAAACATCCCTAAAGGCAAGCGAAGACCAGTGGGGAATGGGCGTAATGAATTGACAGCAGAGATTGGTGTCGTATGTCGCTCGAAAATGCAGTCTTAAGACAAGCTGCTAATTTTTAACCACCTTAAAGTAAGTAGAACATACAATTATTTCGCTCTTTTTGGAGTTAATTTCGCTATGCCCCATTGTGCTTAGCTCGAAAAACACATACAACCCATGGACTCTAAAAATCTACAAAAACGTCCCATGGGCTGGTGAGCTTTATCATTAATAGTTGACATAGGCTGCTTGGGGAAGAGTATAAGTCACTCTTGACCCAAGTCCTAGTTATTCAACAGAGTTGGAAGCATCATGACTGTAAGTATATGTTGATTTATATATTTTTTCCAAAATTAAACCATTATTATTTTAGTAACTTATACGTGATGCTTTTTTTCAGAGCTGGTCAATCTAAATTTCTCTAACATCAGAGTAAGAAGGAATATTGAGTCAATGCTTAGTCGAGCCTACGGAGAGCATAGACATAGGCTGAACAAATACTCAAATGTGGAAAAAGAGAAATGAAGCCTCATTGTTTTTGGTTGCTGGTTACTACTTTAATTGTCTAATGTATATACATGCTCCTCTAATGCATGCCAAAAGTAAGAAAAATGCTGAAAATGGGACAAAAAGTCTTGCATACATCTGACTCAAAGTCATTCATGCAGTGTTATGAAGAGATGGTAAACAATTTTTTTTTTTCTTCCTTCAAATCGTCATTCAGTACCTATATTCATGAAATACTGTTAACTGCTTTGTGATGGAAATTATGTAGTTTGAGTCCGAGACTCAAGAGTCTTCATCTAGAATAGAACTTTACAGGACTACCCATTGCAAGAAGGGCACAAAAGAATGGATATGTCAGCAAGCACAAATAAATTTTGTAAGTTCGCCCAACTTTTTTATGACTATTCATTTTCTTTAATATTTGAGAGAGAATTGTACTTAGCATGTAATATTTAAATTACAAGAAAATATGAACAATTTGAAGTCCCAAGCTTTGTTCCTAGTCTTGGTCAAGGCAAGGTACCAAGGTCCAAATCTACGCAGCAGATTAACTCTTTTGAGATGCAAAAGACTCGAGTGAGGCTAGAACAAGCTGAGAGAAGAGCAGAGGCAGCAAAGAGACCAGTTGAGTTAGCTGAGAGACAAGCAGATGCATCTAAAAGACAGTCTGAGGATTTGGAATCCAGACAATCTTATTTGAAATCATTAGTTAAGGGTTTTATCTCACAAATGGAATCATCAAGGCCATAACTACCTCTTCTCAATGATTGTTTTATGTTATTTCTGTCGTATTATATGAAACATTAAACAGACTCCTTTACTTTTTTTTAATAGTATGTGTAAATATTATTTTGAAGATGCACTATTTTTAATTAATTGAAATTTATTTCTTTGAAAATGTGTGTGTACTCTCATGACAAGCAGGTGCACAAGAAAACAATTAAATGTAAAATGGCAGAAACACGACTAATATAATATTAAAAGGCTTTGAATTTTTCACGACAACCACTGGTTGTCGCAAATAATCAATGGACACCCGTTGTAGACGAAATTTTGGCGACAAAAGAAATTGTCGCAGAAGGAGTTTATGTTATTACGACAAATGAAGTTTGTCTCCAAAACTGACACCTAGTCCTACAAATTATCCTTTTTTGCGACAATCAACTCATATACCGATAATTATTTTTATTCTTAGAGACAAATATAATCATCGCAAAATGTTGGAATGTCCAACATTTTGCGCCGATAATATTTTTGTCGCACAATGTGATGATATTACGACAAAATACAGAGATGTCGTCTTTTATTATCAACGACGAACTTGTTTCGATGACTTGGCGATGATTTTATATTTGTCTTAAAAAGTATTTGCGACAATTTTTCTATTTTTTGCGACAAACTTATTTATTATAAAAAACTACTTTTTTGTGGTGCCTACTTCATCACATTCTCAATTTCTCAAGACATCCCATTTTCAATATTTTTCAGTATATCCCTTGAAGTTCCAACCCTATCTCTCCAGGTGCTAACATGAAGTATAAAGAGATGGTGGCTTTCACACACATGAGTAGGTAACCTTCTCCTCTTGTCACATAATAATGGTAACTGCACACACACTCATTGGTAGTCCTTTCCATCAAGGCTATATGATCAACAAGAGAGAAAATCACATGTACATAATCAATCTAACCATTAGAAGCTTCAAGAGGTTTCAATCATGATGTGTGCTATAGAGGGATCATAAAAGACAGATTGCATATTCTAAGAGATATCATGAGGAATGCACTTTTTAAACATAAATTACGAGTATGATAATGATCACCAAAACTATTGACTTATCAGAATGCAATCAATAAAGCACACAAGATTCAAGCTTAAACATGTCATTACATCAATCAACACATGAGGAATATTTTAAGTCAATGATTAGCACAACCAAACCAAGACACACAATAACAAAATCTTTTGATTTTTTTTTTTCAAAAATTTACAAGAGAAACAACAAAAAGGATCACAACACTATGATAAAGATAAACAAGATAAACATCCTAGTCTATGCTTCAAATAGCCTTTGCTCAACAAGGCTAGCCCCTATAAATTTCTTAGGATTTTTTAAAGAATCTAAATCAGATTTTTTTTTTTTAATTCAAATAACATTTATCTTAGATTTAACAATGAACTCATAAGGTTTGGGTGTAGTCTTAGGTCTTGCCTTGGCATTGTGGTTCCTCCTTTGACCATAATTTTTTAAAACCTGCATTAGCATTGAAGCACATCTATTCAGATGCTCAGTAAAGACTCTTATATGATTTTCCAACCTCTCATAGTCATTCTTAGGCTGTTGATGAGTATAAGATCTAGAAACCCTATTCAAGTTATGGTGATAAGATCTGATATAATACCACAATGATGACAAATAGGGTTAAACTTTGAAGATTGGACAACCTTTAGATGTTTGGGCTTCACATGAGAGGTAGTAAACTTATAAGGCACATGTTTAGACTCCAAACTAGGGAAATAAGGCCGAATATGACTTTTAATACCACAATAATGACAATTAGGAACAAACCTAGTAGGCTTGGTCTTAACATTAGGCACAACATATGCATATGTGGTGGTGTTCTTTTTGGAAGTCACAACCTTAGGCTTCAAATTAAAACAATAAGACCTAATGTGCCCTTTAGTTCCATAATGGTGGTATGAGGAAACAATCTTAGCATACTTAGAATCACATGGTATGGAAGGCTTACCTTGAGCCTTTATAGAATTAGGCCTACTTGTCGGTTGGAAAGATATAGTTGCTTTTTTTGTGTATCCAATTTCTAGTCATGTCACAACAGATCCTTTGTGCATTCTAAATTTTATCAATATTTTTTAACATGCATCAAATTTCTTAAAAGACAAATGAGCATTAGCAAATTCAGTTTCAAGCTTTTTTACTTTTTTTTTTAAGTGTCTTTTTGAACTCCTCTCTGTCATGTACATTTTTCTCAAGAAACTTAACTTTATCAAACAAGGTTAATCTGTGAGTCTTCAATTGACTAACTTCAGCTTGAGCATCAATGTTCTCCTTTTTTAGAACTTCAACTTCATCCAATACATTTTTCAATTTTGTTTCCAGTTTGACATTGACTTTTGTCAATTTGCAGTATTGCTGATAAAGTTGATCATATGCCAGCTGAAGTTCACTTTTATTTTTATCATAAGATTCTCCCTATTTAAACTTAAGAGACCCCACAAAATCATCAGACTCATAAGACTTTTCACTTTCTTAAGGCTTTGATGAAGATTTAACCATCTTAGAGATAGAAGCTACAAAAGCTGTGAAGTTTTCAGAACTATCTTCCTTGTGAGACTCTTCTTCTTTCTCAGAATCAATCCATGTGACAGTCAAAACTTTGCTTCCTTTGTTTTTCTTCTTGTTAGGATAATTATGTGCAATATGTCCATAGCCATGACACTCAAAGCATTGTTTTTTACTAGACTTATCAGATGATTTCCTTACAAACTTAGTCTTGTTAAAATATTTTTCTTTATTTTTATCAACATTAGAAGATTGGCCTACCTGTTTCCTTTTGAAAATTTCTTAAATTTTTTGACAAAAATAGCTATATCTTCAAACTTATTTCAGTCACTACCACTAGCTTTATTCATGTCTTCCTTAATAGAATTTAAAGCAATACTTTTGTTCCTTTTAGGTTGACAAAAATTAGCTTTAACAGTTTGTAAGGAACCAACTAAATCTTCTACTTTTATGGAATAAATATCCCTACTTTCTTCTATTGCCGTAACCTTGGCTTGAAATCTCTCTAGTAAAGATCTCAAAAATTTTCGAACAATTTTAGAATGAGAGATTTGTTCACCTAGTTTGAAACTTGAGTTGACGATGTCACTAAGTTTAAAATAGAATTGATCAAAATTTTCATTGTCTTTTATTCTCAAGGTTTCAAAAATAGTAGTCAATTGCTGAAGTTTAGTATTTTTACAGTTGTTGTACCCTCATGAGTAATCTATAAAATCTCTCGTACCTCTTTAGCAATTTCACAATTAGAGATTCGACGAAACACTTCCGCTGTGACACCATTATAAATGGCATTCATGGCTTTACTATTCCACCCACAAGTGTCAAAATCAACTTTATCCCACCACATGTCCACTTCACAAGACAAATATCATACACTAAAATCAATATCAACGGTTACCAAATCACTTACAACCCAATCTTCAATTGACTTCTCGATCACTAGGTTAACTAGAACTTGCTCGACTTCTCGATACACTAGTGCCATGCTTGGCCACTGTACAAATCCTCTCAGTATGGATTTTGCATCTCCAACTCCTTCAAGACTTCAGTTTTCTTCAATAGAGTTAAAGAAGATTTGTTGCTAAGAATAAATCGTGAGCTCTTTAGATGCTTGGAAATGTTCTCTCTTGTGTATTCTTAATTGCGGGTCACATCTCATAAAAACCCTTTGAATCTAAAGTAATTGTGCAATTGATTTTTCAAATGTGTTTTTGGCCTCCTTAGACTTGTATTTTGACATTTCCATAACCTCATATTAATAGAGGAGTCAAACTAGGGTTTCTAGACTTCCAAAATAGTCAAAAAGAGTTTGATGCGCACCCTAGGTTTTAAATCTTGCAAATCTCGTGGCTGCGACGTCCAGCGAGGCCCAAATCCTCATATCAGGGGTATACTGTTTCTTCCATTGAGATGTCTCAAAGTCTAGGAAAGTCTTTAACAAATTTACACCCTTCACTGTTTCTTCCATCGACATCTGTCGAAGTTCTGAACAAAAATACACCTAATTTATTTCTTCCATTGAGAGCTATTGACATCCATCGAAGTTCAAAGCACTCATTTTATTATCATCCATAACTCTCTTAGCATGAACTAGAATGAATAGACATTAAAAACATATTAAATGTTTATGATAGACACCTCAACATCCCTAATTACAATGAATAAAACTTATCACGAAATTTAGTCAGTCACATGGTATTACAAGAAATAAAAGAAATATATTTGTTGAATATAATCTCCATGTGCATTAGTTCCGTGGGTTGAAAATTTCAATTGCAGGAAAAAAAAAATTAATAATTTATTTCCAAAACTTTGAATTTTATATGCTAGTTGTTTAGGCAGCTTAAAGTACAAAAATATTTCTTGTCACTTGTCAAGAGATATGAAAATGGGGGAATATCATTCCAAATTTCCAACAATCACTGCTGGTTTCGAGGATGACTTCTTCTTTTGGTTCTTGTCAACTAAATTCCAGTTGACCATGACTAGCTGTACATCTGACTTTCGATATACACGTATATATATATATATGTATATATAAAAGTATATATCCACAAGTAGTATTTTGTCAGAATTTTAAGTTCTTCCAAACGTATCTGGATACTTTGATCGTTCATTTGGAACTGTTAGAGATTAGTCAACCTTCGACCAGCGCGATTAGCAATTACAGACTTTCCAATTTTAAGTCGATTCTGCACTGCCAACTTTCGAAATTATATAACTTGTATATAATCTAAATTCAGAAAATAAAAATACTTTTTTATTTTGTTTTTCTATTCCTCACACATTTTTTTTTTATTTTATTGAATTCTTGATCCACGCAGATCCTTAAAAGAAAATAGAGAACTAATGGTCACAAGGACTCCTTTTTAAGTATGTATCCTCTAATGTAAAAGTTTAAGTTTTTGAAATAATTGGTGATCTAATGTGATATGTGAACTTCGATAACTACATTAAATTTTTAACTATCAATGAACACTACTTCAACTTTTCTTTAGGAAAAATCATGGCGGAGCTCAAGCTCACTAGTCCGATGGCACCTTGCTTTGATCTAACCTATGCAACAACGATATCACCCTTGATCCTTGATGGATGAATTTTGAGTAGAAATGGACATGAGAATTTTTATTAGCTTTCATGTAGGCCAACGCTATAGTGGCCCAGCTATTTTTTCATTTACTTTATTGAGAACTCCATTAATAAGTACAGGACTCCTACAAAAATTTATGGGCCCCTTACTGAAGGCAGAGCACCCTTCCACTAGGTCCTTCAATATCTCAATGGTCATAACCACACAAAAGAAAATAAAATTACATCGTACTAGGTAAGCCGACGGACCAATAAAACAAAGGATAAACCAATGTCCATGTTAGCACAATGAAGTTTTTTTTATTGTTGGCAAATTCAATTGATTCAAAGCCACAAATTTCTATCATCAGCTTTGGTAAATCATTATATATATCAAAAAGAAAATGCTACGTGTAACCCATTTTAAACTCATTTTCCCGTTCTTGGACACAAATGAGAGTTTGAATACATCTCATAGATTAGAGTTTTTAAAACATCAGTAATCTCCGAATGAGTTCTGTAGTCGGCATTAGTTTCACCCCTCCGTGCAGATCAGCTGCCTTCAGCTCTCTGAAGATGTTTCACCTATTTAGAGCCGTAGATAAAATATTAAAGATAATTAAGTCTCTCTTAACGCACTTGAAACAAGTATTTTAGCGGAAGATGGTAAAGATTCAACAAAAAGACCTGTGAATGAATGGGTTATATATATATATATAATTTTAGAAGGCTTTGGTGCCCAGTCATGTTGGATCTGGATTGAGTGTGACTTTTCTCAATTTAATTTTGATGAAGCATGTCTTTATAACGTAAAATATTCGATCCACATATAAAATGGAGCGCATGTGGACATGTTAGACTAACGTACCAAACCATAATTATCTTGGCAAGTGGAGTAGAGAAAGAAGGTTAAGTGCTTCCTGTTGAGTACACACGCATATATATATATATATATATATAAACGACAAAAGAAGAAGAAAAGAGAGAAGAAGAACTTATAAACCAAGTGCTGTGGTGACTTCACCTCGAGAGTGCGTGCTCTAATCCAAGGTAGATTGACGGAGTAGTATAATCTGGGGAGTTTGGGGTCGATTTTTCATGCGGTGAACAATTGTACCAATTGCATTCAAACAATACAATAAACTTCTTGTAAAATGAATTAAAAAATTGTTTGATTGAGAGTTGATTTGGTGAAACTAAAGCAATTGATTAAGGATCTAAATTATAAGAGAGAAAGGCTTGGATTAATCTAATCAACCAATTCACTTAAGGTTTTTAGGAGGTTTGATAACTTAAATAATTAGTTTAGTCGTGAACTTTGATTCAGAAAATTTAACAATTAAAACATGAATTTATTGATAATTAAACTTACAATAGTTAATTAAATAAAGTCATAAATTCATATTATCAATTTGTATAATTTCAATATTAAATTGAAATTTGTGCATTGAGATTATCAAATTTAATCAAGAACTAAAGTTTTCTTGTAGATTTAAGACTCAATTATTAAATATTAAAAGGTTTGAAAGATAGATCAATGATAATTCAATTACCTCTGTGGAAAACCTTAAGATCGTTAGATGATCTTCACAATTGTCTCCAAGAGTTGAATCAGTTACTTATCTCCATAAGAAAACAACAATTAAATTGAAAAACACCTTAATTGAAACACAAAATGATGGATTACAATGATTTGTATATAATTCTCTCTCTAAAATAACACTCAAAATCATATATTAAAGTATAGATCTCAAATTTGGGTACAAAACTAGCTTAAATAGGTTGAAAAAAGAATAGAGCTTCGAGCTGCTAACGGACTGCTAATGGTTGAAACAGCTCTTAGTATCTTCAAACGAGCTTCTGATTTATTTTAAACGGAGAACAACGCTCTCAGTATCTCCACATCAGTTCGAATGGCCGAACGGCCATTTCTCCACATCCCTTTAGACTTTTTGATCCCAAATTGTCTGTTTTAATCTCAAAACCTGTTCACAACAAAAATAAATCAAGTTAATACTAAAAAGTAACTAAAATCAAACATACAATCATAAAGTAAAGGTAACAAACTACAAGGTAAGATGTTATAATTACATTTGTTTTAAGCATAATCACGTGGGTGGTTTCATATTGATTAGAAAATAAGCCCTCAGGCCTCAGCATTGGCAAATGTCTACGCTACGTCTCTAACCAACCATTTTCAGAAGCATGATCTTAATTATTTCACCATGCTGATAGAGGAATTTATTGAATTGTATTCGATCAAATTGCAAAAATCTGCATCAAGATGAATAATGTTGAGATCAACTTAGTGATGTCTCTACCTAAGCTTCAAACCAACCCACTCGCGACTACGGCACCATGGACCACTCGGTGACAGTTCCTACAAACAGGTTCATTAAATTTGGAGACTTCAAACTTTAAGCATGTAAAGCTAGTATTATCCACAGTCGTTTTTACTTGAAGGTTTGTAATGTTTTGTGCTTCTATAATAGTTCATATGTCAACGTATTTTTCTGGATCAACTAGTCTAATCGCCAACATAACCAGATCCTATTTCCAGTTTCAAGAAGAGTCGGTGCCCATAACGTTGTTTTATTTGCACTACTTACTTGCTTATACATTCAGCTGGATGAGCATCTTCGAGGGACTAAATTACACTAGTCGAATCCATTTCACGTAATGATGCGCGTAGAGAAACGGTTGGATTCGGAAAAATCCCAGCAAAGTTCGTAGCTTAATGTCGATCTTGATTTCCAGTCCTTTTCTAATGATACTACTAAGTTTTTCGAAATTCTGAGTTTGGACTTGACCATTTTGCATCACGTAAGGATATGAATATGAAATTCTTGCAAAATCCATCTGATCTAGATTTCACAGGATCTCCCCAAAGATGGAACTGCGGCATTAAAGTTGGTAGAGAGCAAATTTTTCAATTTTTGCATTATTCCAGACATTATTAGCAGGAATCCATATAATTTGAAAACTCTTCCTTCTCCAAGCATATAAATCCTTAAAATGACTATCCCCCCCCCCCTTTTGAAACTTTAGCCCTAAAATTTGGCAAAACAAATTGACCATATGTGGTAATTAAATCCAAATTCAGAAGAAAAATAGCCAATATCAATATTATAACAAATTTGGCTGAAAGTTTGGCTAAGTTTTTTTAAACTGAGGCCAACATGCATCATAACTGCGGAGAAGTTGATAAAATACATAAATGGTCCATATTTGGGCCAAAAATTTTACAATTCTAAAACTTCAAATTATTCTATTAAACAAGAAAAATACAAATTGAAATTAAAGTGGTAAAGTACCATAGAACAAGTACTCCATACGGCAATCATTTAATGGTATCAGGTAGAATCCATAATACTAAAGCAGAAATGATTGTCATATGAAATAATTTTATAAACCATTATGTCATAACTACACAACTGAGAGTACATGAGAGTACAAGCACTAAAACTTGAATGGCTCCATTATATTTATGCGCGTTGTCCCACATTTTTTGTTAACCATAAAAATAAAAATAAAGAATTAACTTTGAAAGGAGAACAGTATATTTAATATGTTCACGCCTAACTAATAGAATATTAATTTCTAAAATTATCCATTATTTGATACTAAGGAAAACATTTATGTATAAAGAATAGCATTGTAATTTATCCCAAAAAGAAAAAATAATAATACTGTAAAATTATAAAGTTTACTTATCTTCACTTTTCAAAATGGACATCATTTTAGGACGTTCCAAATCGAACACTGGACAGGAATTTAACATAGCATTTCACGATTCATCAAGAATGAATCCTTTGGAAATAATAAAATATGAAAAAGTTTTGATCGAACAACTATTGGTTATTCAGCAATTGATGTAATTTTTAATTTTCAAGTGGCCTTTTGCAAGAGCAACATTTTGGTGAATAGGCAAAAGTGCCCATCAAATCAATTTCTGCTATGGCTTTAAAATGGCATTTCTGTTAATTAACACAAAATTACCCTAGCAAATTAGCAATAGTCAAAACTACCCTTGCAATGACCATCTTAAGCATGTTAAAAAAATTAGAGATAGATTCCTCCACAATTTTAAGAAATAAGAATCATCAAAAGAAAATTATTCAATGCTATTAGAGTGATTGTGCTCTCACAATGAAATGAATCGCTCCAACTAGATGGGTCCACACACTTACCAATCGCATCTCAGGACCCACCTAGTAGAGGGATGCGTCACTACATTATGAGAAGAGTAATAAGGAGGATGTGGCAAGTACTGAATAATCACGCCAACATCAAGGTGCTTCTAAGTTCCAACTTAATATTTTAAGCATGATGCATCAACTCCATGTATGCAACTATGCATTGATAACGTGAAAAATTAGCACATATATTTCCTATAAATAACAAAAAAAAAATGTAAAGACTCGAGTAATTAAGGTCTCCAGGATATTGCCATTGGAAATGAGAGAGCCATAGTTCTTGCAATTTTCTTTCTATATAGTCAAAACTCAAAGAGAAGCACTTACCACCATTTTCTTTCTATAATACAAAAGTCTTGCACCAAAATTTTTTCTGCACTAAACTAAAGAACTCTCATTTAATTTCTTTTGTATTAAACCCATCACTAACAAAGCAAAAGCACATCATAGAGCAATCCAAAACCAGAACTTAAAAAGAAATGAAAAACAATAATAAGGATACTTCATTAAACACATCTTCATTCCAATCTCAAAAAAGCATAATATATAGTAGTTGCACCAGGAGTAACAAAACATCAAACCTTGATATGCCTTCATTCAAATACATGAAATAACAGTCATTTGTCTTCATACGCTGCTGTTTTTGTTATTATCAGCAACTGCAACTGCATTGTTTGGTTGGCCCAGTAAGCTCCTTATAGATCTAGCTTTCACCATACCAAGCTTCATTCTCTTCTTTGTTATCATCAATGGCTTCTTCACATCATCTTCTTCATCGTCATCCTCGTCATCTTCATCTGAAAATCTTTGCCCTTGGTGTTTCTCTTGAACGAAATTCGAAGAGTTCGATAATTGCTCAGGTTCATCCTTCTTTGGTGCACTGGTAGTAGTAGCCATGGCACGACTTCGAACGCTAGTCATGCTTCTAAGCCTTCCTTTACCCAAATGATGTTCACAAAGAGAGTAGCCCACAAGGGTCTGCTGGCAACACCTCCATCCCCTCCCGTTAACCCGACTGCACCGCGATCCCTCCATGATAACATTACCTCTCTTGAGCTTCTTCACACTACCAGCATTTTCAATGCCTTCTTTGGTTTCATTCCCTCCTTCTTCATCACCATTTACTTGCACACATTTCTTGTTTGTCTTCGACTTCATTTTCGCCTTCGTCTTCTTCTCTTTCTCAGTTATCGCGCCTTCGTCGCCTCTTCTTTCGAAGCTCCCTCTTCTCTTCTTCAATGGAACAACTCTATCTCCTTCACACCACCTCCCAACTTCTATGGTGCAAGTGCATAACCACACAACAATAATATCAAACAGATAGATATATAAACACATATATAAAAATGTGTAGTATTCTTCATTGTAGTAGGCAATAATTTCTACCTTGATGAGAAGAACCAGATCGTGGCAGTGACCCCGTACCCACTTCTGCACCTAAGATGCTTCCTTTCCTAAAAATAAGAAAAACACAGAAGATCCCACAACCACATATATATACACAGAACTTATAGTCAAGAAAATAAAAATAAAAACAACTACATAGAGTGGACATACAGCATGATGTATTGTAGCTGGGGACCAGCATACAATGCTAACGTGCACCGAATGGGCATGTTTGGTTGGCAAATATAGAGAGGAAAAAAATAAGGACTAGATAGAGATTAGATTGGATGGGATGGGTTGGGAAGGTATGGTGGCTAGCCAAAGCTGATATAAAAACACCCTAAACAGTATTTCCACTTACAGTATATTTATTTTGTGGGTTAAATCAAGTTATGGGCCTCTCTCTTTCTTTCTCTCTCTTTTTTTCACCTTTTTACTACAAGAATTCATGAAAGAATAGAACAAACATTGAGTGAGTAACTTTTGTCTTTTATTCTTTACCTGGTATCATTACCCTTCTCTTCCTCTCCCCATCTCTCTTCTCGAACCTCCTCACCTTCCAAGTCCTGCACAATCAAAACATATACATACATATGAGATCTGTACATATGATGTGTGTAACTAATGTAAGGCTCTTGGGTGCAAATTGAGCATAGGGTAGAGATAAATATAGGGCCTCTTTTGCGAGACATTGAAAAGGTAGTGCAGTTCTAAATATAAATATACAAGAACAAAAGAAAATATATGACTTTGCACCAACCAAACACACCTTTTGCTTCACCTCCTGTGTCTCGGTGGTATCAGAGCAAACCCATCTGGCCCTTTCACTTCCGATCGTCGGATGTTGTTTGGCGGGCGGTGGAAGAGGTTGATTTGGAGGATCGGACGGCTGAGAATAAGTGTTACCCTCTTGTATGTGTTGTTGCACCACCGGTGACCGGCTGAGTTGGGGATCTGAGAGAGGGAGTGAAGAGAGAGAAGAGGGAGGAAAACGCTTCCTGATCCTCATCGTTTGAAGATAAAGATTGTGCCCGATGTCTATGGAGACCGTCACAGAGATTTTGATGGGAAGGAAGGACTAGACTCAGACCCAGAGAAGAAGAAATGATCTTTTAAGTCAGCTAATTAAGAGAGAGAGAGAGAGAGAGAGTGCAAAAACCCCCAGATACTGCAACCCCCCAAGAAAATTTTCTTTAATCTCTCTCTCTCTAACTTTTATTTGTTGCACCACACACAATACACAAGATATAAGAAGAATAATATGGTTGGGTTGGCACGTGAGAACGTTTTGAACGCTGGAAGGGGTCAGGCACTTGTGAGGGTGGAGCGGGGTTTGACCGGTAACCGGAATCGGGGACGAGGAGAGACAGGTACGGACGATGACAGGGTGTAGGAGAGAGAGACAGAGAGGAAGAGAGAGAATACAAGATGATGGGAGGGGTGGGTAGTTTTATCGTTTATACTTTTTAGAAAAAAGGTAGGTCCCACTTTCAACAACGACCGAGATGCTGCTCATTAACTTCTGTATATATGTACCTAATTAACACGTATATGACTATACGTATTTGAGTAATCCTATCCTGAAGTTGAGCTCATGATTCTTTTGGTAAGTCCTCCTTCTGATTGGCGTGGTTAGTCAAAAACAAAACTCTACCGTTAAGCATGTCAGCATCTTTCTTTAAACAATTCCACGGTAATAAATCAAAACTCATTTTTGTAATCCAAAGACATGTTGTTATGTTTATAGTTCAATCATATTATTATTATATATATATACATATTTGAATAGCATTACTATTAAAATAAATTCAAGAAAGGCTCAAACACGCTGATGAAATGCCTTAACCTAATTAAGATAGAAATAGATAAATGAGAAAGCTGTGTTTTTTTTTCTTTCATGGCACGCTTGTATGATGAGATCCAATTTTTAGGTGAAAATTTAACCCTAAATTTATTACATGTTTAATTACAGAAAAATGTTACCCTTGTGTCTTAGAGTGAAAAATGAATTTATGTATAGAATTACTCTTAGTTAGATGAGGAGTTTGCATTTATGTGCATGATCCATCTTAAGCTTGAAATCATGAGCAATTCATAGGGGGGAGCTCACAATAGCTTTTCCTCATGTAATATTTAGAAGTTTGTCATTGTGGGTATAATGCACATTTGTTACTTTGTTACTGAATTTAAACATACCCAAAAACCTAATTTGAGGACCTCTAACATTACTCCACATGTTTGGATGAAAAACACGTGTAATTTTAAAATTTACAAAAACATAGAAAAGAAAAAATAATAAATTACTATAATGAAAATTTGAAAAGTTAGGTAAACTTATATTATAAATTTATTACTATCATTTCAACCAAAACAAAAATAAAGGAAAGTATTGGTGGGGTAACAAAATGAATTAAAAAAGATTACTAGTACACTCTCGGAGCACTACTTCATTATTGCTTTTTTTCTTATAAATGCAACGAGTCTCCCTTGTTAGGTGGTTCATGTGAGCATATTTAAGACTCACTGCATTGATGAGATGAGAAGTAAAACTAACGGACACTCCAAAAACAGTGTTTAAGTTTTCTTACACATCCAAATATAAAAAACTTAAAAACCATACATGACTTTACTTGATGGGATGTTACCAAATTTTCAGAAACTAGTGAGGTTAATGACTTGTAATTTGCTGGACCCAAATATTACACCTGTCTTCTTTAAGACAACTAAAGAGAGCAAACTTATCTATTATAAAGTAGTTTCATCTGGGAATACATCTGTTGGAAAATTCATAATTTCTGTCCTCCATCTTTTCATAAAGTTTTATTTTATTGTAAGCATGAAAAAAAAAACATATATAGGCTTTCTTTCTTGTTTTTTTCTCTTCTTTTTTGTATTTCAAAGTATCTTCCAACTCTGATCAAGGTCAATTTTCTTTTCCCTTCTTCTTTCTTGTTCTTTTCCCTTATTTTTGAATTTCTTTGTTTAATCTTTTGCCTTCTTTTTGTATATTGGATTTCGTTTTTCTATTTTCAACTAAGAGACTTTGTCAATAGACTAGTCAGCACTTTTCCAGCTTTCAAATTCAATGAAGTTAGGTTACGGTAAAGTTAATAAAAAATCTTCTTTCTTGAAGAAAATTTGCCTATTTTTCGTAAAAATTTCACTATTGGACTTAAGTTTTCTATTTTCTATACCAAGAAAAGAATCACTTTTCGTCTTTGGCATTAAATACTCTAGTTTGCACAACCTAAGAATGTTTAATTTTTGGCTTTTATATTTCTCCTTTCAAATACTGAAGATGATAAATAAATATGACGTCAATCGTGTGAAGCTCTAAAGAGCTGTAAACATTCACAAAATTAACAAGAAGTTGGTAATAGTGAATATATAGTGGGAGCAATTAAAATTAGGAGTCATGCATCACAAGATAAATACATAAGATATTAAAGGCATGCCACTAGCCAACTTTTCGGAGAGTTATGTATCTATTTCACTCATTTTTCTCTCTGCCTGAGTTATGATTAATCACACACATCCTAATCGAGGAATAAAATATTAATAAAAATCCTATATATGAAACCCTAATTAAACTATAAATGTATTGCAATATTGTTGCAGATAAATTGTAGAAATATAAAATAATTTTAAAAAATCCTGACTAGCATCACTATATGGATTGTCTTGAAAATATGGGTTTGACTTTCCATTTTATGTTGCTGGTTATATGACAAGATATGGCTCAATCTCCTTGGTTTTATTCTTAATATTGTTTATTTGCTTGTGAGGTCTAAGTGTATTACACTCGAGGTTTTTTTTTATCATCAAAAATATATTTCTGATGCAGAATATATAAGTTAGGTAACTTACCTTGTTATGGGGGATCTGGGACTCGCATGTCGTACTCAAGGCCCCACCCAAAGGGACTAAAGATTGGTATTGGGAATCTTTGAGTTTGTGTAGGTGAAAATTCTTCATAAAGATTAATTTACCACATATTAATATTCTTTAAAGTAAGATGTTAATCTTACTTTAATTTTTTTTACATTACTGTTTACAGCTAAGTACCGTACGATGACATTAGTTCACTTTTGTCCCCCATGACAAATGAGAAAATTATATTTAAAAGCTGGTTATATTTTTTCACCAATTTTTTTACTTTGACTTATAGTTTTTTATTATTTTTTAAATTAAACAATATTACAAGTAAACAAACATCAGCAAATGGTGTGCTGGACATGGTTTTATGAACTTGTATTTTGCTCCAAATTAGGCACTATTACCAAAATTTTGACTTGAATTACCCCAAAGTTGTAATATACTTTGATGCACCTATATTTGAACCAGAAGGTGACCAAAACAATGGTTTCTTAGTCATCACTTGTCATCAAATAGACTTCAGCCTAGCTACCATGATGATTTTTGGTAGTTTTAGTTTTTGAGGATACAACTACCAGCTCTGCAAAGTCTAGCTTGAGGGATTTTTTCAGTTTTTGCTGCTTCTGCTTTCCAAGGAGAAATACTATCTTGTTCTTATAGTAGATGGAGAAATGCATTTTGAGTTTGAAACTTAGTAACCTTTTAGGATAAATTCCTAATTCAAGTGTGGATGGTTTTACTTTAGACCCAATTAGAGAGGGAATTAATTAAAATATGTATAAGCTGGTCCAGACACCACTTAACGCAAAACTAGAAAGAAAAAAAAATCAGTCTTTTCTTACGTTATTGGGTATGCATATTATGTATATATCGTGACTATCCTGGTTAGACTGTCTTGTAAAGAAGCTTGTAATTGATATTTTATGTTTTGTAAGATAATAAAAAATAAAAAATTTGGACAAGTAGGTATCCTATTCATGGAGTGTGGCTTGTTCAGTGTTTTGGGTGCTGCTGGATTTTGTTTTTGTGTCTTGTCTTAAGGGTTAATACAAATGGTTGTTGACGTTAGTGTTTTATCTAACAACTGCATGGACCACCCTGTATATAAAAGATCTTCCATATGCACAAACCATGTTTTACTTCTCTCTCATTTACACCAAATTTGGATTTTGAGTTTGTGATGAAAATTTTTTTTAAATAAAAATATAGACAAAGAAATTGAATTAAGAGAAGCCAAATGCATTTTTTCTATTGGTTGGGTTAAGAAATTAAGAAAATGAATAAATACTTGTAGAAAAAATAATGTTTTGTTTTGTTCCCCATAAAAAAATGGCTTATGTACAATAATTTGTATCCCTTGACAAATTCAAGATGTGAAAAAATGAAAGAAAAGACCTAGGGTGAAAATAGGATGGACATGAAGATGGAGCATTGTTTATGTGATAATTTCAATCTTCTTGCAATGCAAGTGTACATGATTCCAAACACTTGTGGGTGGAAAACAAAAGAACAAAAAACAAAATAAAGGATAAATTTGTAAATAAAGAGTAAGAGAATACATGTGCACTATTGTATAGTACCAAGTTTTAAGATAATTAACAAAAAGAGTAATGCTGTATTAACAAAATATTTGTACAAAATTTTTATAGAAAACGATGTGGCTATTTATAGATGTTTTATTTCAAACTAAAACACTCATCGTTTTGGCTCATATTTTTAAATATGTTACTGTCAAATCATTTTGATATAGTTTTTTCTAGACCAAATTTTCATAAAAATATATATATATTTTTTTTGCTAACAATAATTTGAAGTTGAAAACTTACAGGCTACGATAACTCCTGCCATTGCATTCAAATGAACTTGGTTTATTAATCAGATGATACATCAAAAACAATATAGACAGAATTTTAATACAAATGATACAGCTTTTTTGCATCCATTTATTAGAAATAAAAAAATTATTACTATATAATTATAAAAATATTATTATCACATCATCATTGGGAGAGTTTTCAATGCAAAATGTTCATATAAATTGGCATTTCCCTGTATCAAATGTGGATCCCATTGTAGTGGACCACAAAATGAAACCCGTCTAAGAATCCAAGTCTGCACCTCTCTAGCCTTACGCATTTAGTGCAATCACAGTTGTCTCGCTGGGCCCTCCTCATTCATAGCTCCATAGTTCAATTTAATTTCAGTTTTCTTCCACCATTAATTGGTAATCCAACGTACTATCTTGACTTTCATGCACCCATCAATTGGTGTTTTCTCTTAAGATTGTTTTGCTTTAATTCTTCTTACCCACTTCTAAATTTGCTGACGGTATCATCACATATATCTACATATATAATACAACTGGTCTATCTGTCTTGGCACAAATGTAACGAAATCTAAAGTGGAAGAGAGTTGGCCCTTTGGGCTCAGGTCTTCGTTGTTAGAAACATAAACGGCTACGATTAGAGAGATTATCAAGCAAACACCAAGATTCGAAGAGAGAGAGAGAGAGAGAGAGAGAGAGAGAGAGAGAGAGAGAGAGAGAGTAAAATGGCTTGAGCAACACTAGTTGGGACGTTTCCGGCTATGCAAAGAACAAGATACATCACAAAATTGAATAAGGACCATGGAATGAACACTGCGATTGCACCATTTGAGGGTTAGTCTCATGCATGACCCTAGCCCCTAGGAAAAATGAAATCACATTAAATATCATAGGACATGTAACTGTCATGTGGAATAATTTTCCAACAAAATTATATATGCAACACTAAAAGATTTGGGCTTGATGTGCAGGAGACTCATATATGGGGTGAGTGGGTGCCTCTCCAGCCTGGTTGAGAGGGACTGCGATTCTCCACTATCTTCTAATGCTTCATCTTCTAATTATATTCCTATATTCATCAACCGAGAGAGAGAGAGAGAGGAGCAAAAGATTCTTACCTGATCTCATCTAAATCCCGTAAATCCAAAGTCTCTTCCATTATACACGTAGGTTTATATGTATATGCAGAAGGCAGTGAGGCACTAGCTAGCACTGCATGACTATCACATCCAAAGGTTAATAAGAGCAAAAGGAACCTTCATAATGTGGACTCCTTTCACATAAATCCCACACTGTTGCTGCTGATCAGTAGTGTGGGTCCATTGTTTGTAGTGATCTCTTGATCGAACATACTTTTACGTTCTTCATCATCATCAGGGACGATAGGCAATCACATCCCATTTTCTTATTTTCTTCAAATTCCCAGTACTCCTCTTCTTCAATGGATGCTTCTTCAGTTCTTCTGGTATTATCTCCAAAATCTTCTGGTGCAACCATGTACCAAACTTGACTATATATCTATTGAGTTGGGGGGTAAAAAAAAAGAGGGTATATCTCGTACTCCTGCTACTTCTTCTTTTTCTTTTTTCTTATCTTCGAACAGTTCTGAAGAATAAGCCAGTCCTTGATAAGAAACCACAAAAAATGGCAAAACCCAGGCTAGTCCTGTACTGATCACAACCACACATATAAACATTTAGTTGGACCCAGAAAAAAACAAAAAAACAAAAGGGAACTAGCTTGATGGGTGTACCCAATAGCATGGTAGTGGGTTTTACATTCACCTATGGGTTATTATTACAACTGGGGACCAGCAGCAACCCTCGCATGCTAACATGCACCGCATGAGCCTGACTTGATTGACAATATTGGTAGCAGGCATAGAAACAGCTAGCTAGCTACTTCAGTCTAATGTCCAGTTCAGTCTTTAGGGTAAATCAAGTTACGGGTCACCCCCCTGCATTTAAGTTTTTCAACCATTTCCTCTTGATCACGCATTTTCTTTCCTTTCAACGTTATAATTGATGAGAATTCCTGAAGATGGCATGGTTGAGACTCACAGTCGGCTCAAGCTAATTTGAGGTATAACTATAAATGAGACTTTCATAAATAAAAAAGAAAAAGACTTTTTACAATTTTAATATTATTACAAAATTATTATCTGAAATTTATTTTTCTTGTTTTTTGAGATACAAAACTATTCATTAAATCTTTATATTCAAATTTAGCTAACAAATCCTTTTCAATCGAGAGTATAGCTAATCCACTTTGTCTTTTTTGTGATATAGTTAATCTTAGATAAGATTTTATCAATTTCACTTTTAAAATACTTCTGCAGAAGCTAGTGTTACAAGTATCATCAATTATATTCTATAAACAATATATGCATTTGAAAAAGAATCTAATCTTTTTATATAATTTATTACATTAATTGAAGTACTTTTTTTCATTTGTAATTTTTTTTTAATACCTTCAGTTCTGAAAGCTAGTTTTTTCGCATGAAACTTTGTATTAGAGAGAGAGAGAGAGAAGGGGGGGGGGGGGTTGACTTACACACAACTATATGTTAGGGAGAGTTGCAGAGACTTTTGACTTTCTTTGTACTTAAAATAATGTATGTAATGATATATATTTTCTAAAATTGTTTTCTTTTTTCAAAATAACTAGTGTAATTGATTTGGACCTTTTCTTCTTCTTGCTTTATATTTTTTTTGTTTCAATTGAAGCTTTTTTTGCCCTTTTCTTATGAATTTTTTTTTATTTAGACTGAAACTTTTTTTTTTTTTTTATCTTGTGAGCCTTTTTCTCATTTAGACCGAGACTTTCTTTTTTTTTTTTTTGTGGATTTTTTTTTTTTCTCATTCATATTAGGACTTCTTGTGAGCTTTTTTTTTTTCTCATTTAGACTTAGGCATTTTACTTTTTCTCTTATGGGCTTTTTTTTTTTATGTAGATTGGGGCTTTTTTGTTCAAAAAATATGTTAAAAATATACGGGACTTTAACTATAGTATATATGATTTTAAAAAATTAAAAGTCTTTAAAAATTAAGGTCCAAAGCAGTCACTTTATTGGCTTTACATACCAGCCGGCCCTTTGGGTTGAGTGACTTTTCACCAAACCTAACACCGTGCGTATTTGATCGCTACCTCAAATTTGTTACCAATTGTCTTCTCTCTCTAAACCCAGTTAAAATATTTCCCCACTTGATACAGCCTCTTGTACATTTAAACCCTTGGTTGATCAAAGGTACAATATCTCCCCTTACGATCATCGGGTGATTTATGGATCATAAAAAAAAGATCATCAGGTGATTTGGTTGTTCAAAAGGGCTGATGAAAATTTAATGTTGGGCATTCTCTGTTTTTGTAGAAAAATTCTTATGTGGGTACAACCCTTTTTATTGTATGACGCTTTGTCTGCGTTGTACGATTGCAGCTAATATGGTCACATAGCCCCTTTGTTTGCAAGATGTGATGTGAAAATGAAGGATAAATAATATTATAGAATTTAAAAGTAGTAATGAATAATAAGTAATATTTTAATGTGATAGAAATTATTTATATTATATTTGGTTAAAGTCGAATAAGAAATTTGATAAGTAATAATATGACGTGAAAATAATATATAAAATAAATACAATATAATATGTATTTTAATGTAAAATATAATGCATAATAAATTAATTATAATATATAATAATATGAGTGGTGGGTGTAAAGAAAACTTCATCACTTGTCTCAAGTCATGAAATATATAATATCACACTTCTCCTGATATTATATATCCTTCATTTTTTTAAAATTAACAATATTGTGAAATTGTTTATCTTGTCTACAAATGTACATTATGGAGCTCATAGAATTACATCTCCAGTCCCCATTTCATATCCGACAAACAAACATTGCTTGAGATCATAGTTATAAAAATCGAATCGGATCGGCTGGTCAAACCGGTTCAATCGAGAATCGGATCATAAATCGATACGGTTTAATTAATTTATTAAAAATACATATGAATCGGATTGAACCGAACGAACCAGTCGATATTTTGAAAAAATAAATGAACCGGTCAATATTTAGTGAACCGGCCGATTTTTAAAAAAAATCAAAATATCAAAATTTTCACAAGATTTAAAATTATTTATTTATTTTAATAATAAAAGAGTATCTTTTAACTAATTTATAATTTTTTTAATAATTATTTTTATTTAAATATATATTTATTATTATTTTATTATATAACCGATTGAACCGATTAAATTTTATTTAAACTAGTGAACTGTTAAACCAATAATTTGACCAGTTCAAATACCGATTCAATTATAATAAGTATGCTTGAGAGAGAGAGAGAGAAAAAAAAAGGGAGATTTCTTAAGACCCTGCGGGAGAGGAAAGAGAGTGCGTATGAACCAGAAATTTTACAATCCCTAGAAGGCTAGAGTCTAGACTCTAGACCTTTTACACGCACAAACTCTCTCTCTCTCTCTCTCTCTCTCTCACTTTTGTTTGTTGCACCAGCGCAAACATACCATTGGCAAGTACAAAAGGAAGGCCTAGGTTGGCAAAGACAAGGTCAGCTCGAGTTGGGTAGCATAGAGGAGCCAGGAGGTGACCGGCTACCGGAATCGAGTAGAGGACAACAGTAAGGACGGTGGCAGGGTGGAGAAATTGAATACAAAAATTATAGGAAAAGAGGAAAGTGGGTACCAGGTGGCTTCATCCTTTCATGAGTATATAATTTCTACAACTCAGCCAAAAGTCACCACCAACCAGTTAAAGAGTGGGAGTGCAGGACTGGCCCTTAGCTGGCAGTGGCTTTTCTTTCTTTTTTTTTGTTTTTGTTTTTTTTTTCTTACAATTGTCAAAATCTTTAGCAGATTATTTTTTTTAAATTCGTTTAAAATCACCTTCTACAAATTATATAAACTCTATATATTACAAAAACAAAAGCTAGCCACAAGGATGATGCGAGGGAAATCAACACTTGAATGCAATGAGGATAGTAGAGTTAATTTGGTGAAGTTTATTTTTAGTTTTTTTCAAGTTGACTTTTTAACTTCAAAAAAACTAAATTCTTTTGACTTTTTTGTTTTGCTTTTATCAACTAATTTTCTTTTACTTAAAAACCAAAAAAAATAACTTGAAAAGACTTAGCAAAAATCTATACCGAACGAATCCTTAATTTGGGGGACAGTTGATTGTAACACTGCCATTCAGGTTAAAAGGTACTCCAACTTGAGTTTGGAGCCATCTTATTATTAATGTTTGATTAGTTGGGTTCTTCAATAACTTTTTACATTTATTCTCAATAAAAATTATTCATTCCTTTTTGCTTTTCAATAGTGATGAGCTACACAGTAGAGATAGGCCTTCCAATGCCAGTAGCCTCCCTTATGCCAAGTGAAGGTAAGATTTGACTCCAAACCTTCTGTTGCTATGAAATGGTTCTGAGTAGTTAACTTGAGATTTTATCGAATTGGTGTTACCTCGGTTTAGAACTCGTGGGACTCTATAAAACTTTACTGGTTTGATGTCCTAAGTATAAAAGCTTATGCAGAAGATCTCGTATTGTTGTTTGATTGGAATTCAGGAACCAGTCTTTAATCTCATAGCAATTAACTTCTTTTAGCACTTATGATCATATTTTTTAGGTTTTTATTTTTTACTTCCTCAATAAAATATTCCTTTTTGTTAAAATAATATGAGAGAAAGAGAGAGAGAGAGAGAAATCTGTATGTGTATTGAATGGAATGAATTACAATAGGAGACAGGCTACAGTATATATAGCACTTTGAAGAGTGCTAAAGCGTAAATTAACAAAAATGCATCTCGATCAAATCAATCTAAGATATACACAATATATATTAACATCCCTTCAAACTCAAGGTGGATGAGTTTATAGAAATAACAATCTAAGGTATATATAGCCTGGTGGATGAGGCTTGGGGAAGCTATTAGCAGTCTGATTAGTGAAAAAGACGAACCACATGTTGACGAATGAAATGACAGTCAATTTCGATGTGCTAGGTACAATGTAACAAATATTTAAAAATTTTACTTTTACCCATAGTTTTAAAAATAATTTTTATTTTTATCCTTTAAATTTTCTAAATGCCTTCCTATGATTCTGAAAAATTCTATTTTACCCCATGATTTTAGAAATAATTTTCTATTTACTCCTTAAATTTTGAAAATTCACCTATTTTTACCCTCAATTTTAGAAATAATTTTTAATTTGCCCCCTCAAATTTTTAAAACTTTCAATTTTTACCAATAGTTTTAAAAATATCTTTTAATTTCTATTATGAAAATTTATGAATTCCACCTTAAATAGTCATTATGTTTTAAGACCCATTTATATATTAATAAAAGTTAATCTACATTGTATATGTATACATATATATATATATGAAATAAAATTTTCTAATATTGATTAAAAAGGAAGAAAATTTTTTTGATTGTGATTAATGATTTTCAACTCCTAAATTAATTTTCTGACCCCATCACCAACCCTCGTCATTGACCCCAGAGTGATACATGGCAGCCCACAAGGCGATAGCTAACGCAGTTGGCGAGTAAAATGAGCTTCCACTGACCAGTTGAACTATAAGCGAAGCTGGGCATGGGTTCAACCTCCACCGTTGCGCAAGTCTTGAGTCAATGACGCACCTGCTGTGGAGCCAGTTCGTGCTACGCCAACAAAAGGAGATCTCCCTGACGGTTGATCCTCTAGCTCGGAGGGGATCTCCTCCATTGGTCCACCTTTTTTGTTATTTTGTTTTTTACAGTAATACAATGTATATAATTTCTTTCTAGCTCTATAACCTTTTGTTTTGTCTTAAACCTACATAATTATATATGCATGGAGTTAATTATAAACATACTCGCTCACCTATGACTCAGTATTATTTTATTTTTAAATTATTAATTTGTATCAATCAACTTCTCCTATTAATAATTTGCTAGGCAAATTGATGAAAACTATTATTTGACTTGTACATGTTAACAAAAATATAATTTTATACTTAAATTGATCTTTTCTTGTTATAATAATTGTCTGATGACTAAAATGTCTCTTGAAATTACATGTAAATATAGGGATAAAATAAAGAATATTTCAATCATTACACGTGTTGATGTATAGATGTCTATATGTGCCAGAGATAGTTTAGTCTTTTCGGTATTGTGGATAGTATAGTCTTTTTCTCTTTTTCTAGGGCAATACTCTAACCTAGCCTATATATAATGTTGTTTCTATTCATTGTATATGTACAGTCTTCATATATACAAGTTAACCTTTTATCTTTCTCTTTCTTCACCTTCAACAGTATATATATATCTTCATCATTCTAACATGCATGGTATCAGAGCTATGGTTTAGTGTCTCTGAACTTCTCCTTTTCCTACGTCTAATCCACTGATTTCTATTTACTTTCTGTCCAATTTCAATCCATTTTTTGCTACTACTGAATACTAAAAGTTCTCAAAATTATATTTTAAAACCTCCATTAGATTTCTCTTGGCACGAGCTGTCACACCCCCATCCTAATTAGACATTAATTATGTCGTATTAGGTAGGGCGTGATCGCACAGGTCACTGTACCTACGAACGACACCTGAATCCACACCCCACAAATAGAATACAACGGAAAAAAAGACACCATTGCCTTAAGAAACTATAAACCAACCATGCATAAATATAACGTACATCAGAATAATTGATCCCATAACTTTACAAGCATCATATCCAGTATAGGTACATGACAAATCCCAAACTCAAGCTAACGTAAAGTAAAATACAAATAGAAAAGACTACTCAAGCCCTGAGACATGACATCCGGACACCAATATAAATGCCACCACGGCAGGGACCAACACTGCAGTGAACCAAACCGTCATCACCAAGTTACCTGTCAAAACAGTCTGTGTGGGTGTGAGCTAATTGTCAACGTGCTCACAACAGATAATCAGACTCATAAAGAATGATAATAAGCACCCAAATGCATACAGATAGAAATGATTAATATATATCTATCTCATGGATGTCTCAATGCAATGCATGTATCACCCACATGTGCGCGCAATTTTAGATAACGTTGGCCCAATATATCGATGGCGCGTTATCAAGGAATGCCCACCGTGGCACCCCTAGGCTAGTCCACCGTGACTAAGCCTTGGTTAACCCACCGTGGTTAACTCTCTCCAGTGCAATGCAAGGCATACAATATGAATGGTATGCAATGCCACCATATATTTAAAATCATCAATGTCTCCACAAAACTTCTCATATAATACCAATTTCACCTCATAGATAAAAACACCTTCAACACCTCATATGCATTCACTACCACTATACATATAGAAAACAACCAATGCATTCAATATTCTACAATCCCACAATTAACACCAAGATAGATAATAATACAAGCAATATATTCACTTCTATATGAATAAGATTATCCTATGATCCCACCTGTCACTGCACACACACTACGTCAAAGATCACTTCTGAGTTGACGTTGAAGGATCTTGCTCTCCGTTAGCTCCTAACACCACAACCGTATTAGGTTAGGCAACTCAATCATCATAAATATAATGGATATCTTCCAAAAAAAAGTATAACACTGAAATTCTGCATTAAAACTACTATATGTTAATCTCAATCACACTCCCAATGTTAAGCTAGAGCTGAAAATACCAAAATATAATAAGTCCTCTACACTGTCAATACTGACGCAGGTATCCTAATCTGAACATAATTTCGTGAGGTTATACCCAAAAATTCTACAACTTCAGAAATACAACATAGGCATCTCACAGAGTATCCAGACAAAATTTTACATTTTTTGAACATGCCTAAGTATTTATTTCGTATTTTCTAAAACAGGGCAGTGCTGCAGAAACTTGAATTCAGCAGCAGATGCTCTACCTTTGAGGAATTCGTAGCATAGGTAAAAGACATCGAAATAATCTGAAATTTGGTACAGATTATCTTCAACCGTTCTACTAGATACAGTAAAAATTTCATAATTTTTGGGCTACTCTAACTTGGTCGAATTCTCTGTCAAACCAGAGACTACAGATCTGGGAATCAGACTTCTACAGTGGCAGCCTAACTTTGAAAAATCACCATAATTCGAATCTAAAACATTTTTGATTGAAACCAAAGCCCAAATTTTCCTAAGATCTTAAAGTTCAAGTGTATAAAATTTCAGCCACAAATCAGATTGTTAAAGAGGTCAAACAACCTCCGAAAGTAGCTGTTTCTGCAGATTTTCGTAGCAGAAACCTTCCAACTTTGGACAGAGGTTTCTCTCTCAATTCTTAACCAAATCAGATGAAATTCGTATCTAAATCAAGTATTTTTTCAAGATCTATCCACCTATAGCTTGATCTATAGCAAGATACGAATTTTCATACCTGAAATCGGCCTATTCTGGCGATGGCAGCAGCTCCCTCTCTGTTTTTCTGCAACTTCTCTTTCTCTCTCTATATCTCTCTCTCCTTCTCTCTCTATCTCTATCTCTATCTCTCTTCCGTCTCTTTCTATTCTATCATTCTCACTCCCCTTTTCTTTTCTTTTCTTTTTTTTTTTTTTTTTTATTTTTTATTTTATTTTATTTTTCACTATCTCTTCAGCTAAGTAGGTAAAACCCTTAGTTTTGTTTCCCCCATCATGACTTCCACCTAGGTGTCAACTCTTATTGGTAAGGTAATTTAAGTCAAATTAAACTTATTTTACATAAATGCTAATGTATATAACTCTTAACCATGCAATACTATCATTACGTACCGAAAAAATTAAAAGTTAGGGTCTCACACGAGCCCTCACGCGCCGGTCAAAGTTGGGCACGTAAGATTCACTCTCAGAAGACTCTCCACGCGCTCACAAGCGTGCAAGGCACATTGGTCAACGCCTCACGCACCTCCGCGAGCGCACAACCACGTGAAGTCTATGACGTTATTCAGCTGCATCATCCTACTGACGTCAGCCGCCACGTCAGCCTCTAGGACCCACACCTGCAACGTCACCTACCATGTTTTCGACCACCTCAGCTGCCACGTCGGCTGCCATATCATCACCAGGATCCACGTCTGCCACGTCAGCTGCCACGTCAGCTTCTGGTTCACCCGAGTTCATTTGAACCGGTTCAGGTCTGTCTTTTGGGTTATTTTGCATGATTCATCTATTTTTTTGACCACTTTTGGTCTAGGCTAGCCCGGTTCCTAGCTAATTTGGGCCTTCTAGATCTATTTTTGGCTTCGGTTTTGCCAAATTCTATATTGGATTTATTGTTTTGGTCATATTAGTCACTTTTTTTGGCCGGTTCATTGTTTTTCTTGTCTATTTTGGTTTGGTTCACAATGGTCCTTGGGTAATTTAGGTCTTCTGACTCTGTTTCTGCACTTAGTTTTGGCTATTTCTGCTTCGTTACTACTATAGCTGCTATTTTTTCCACTCTTTTCTACTGTTTGGATTATTTTTGCTTCTAGCTGTTCACTATGGATCGATCTGAGATTTCCAGACCTATTGTTGTTACTCTGGAGGGTCCCAATTATATACCATGGTCTCAGGCGATGTCTAGTTTCCTCAAGGGAAGGAAACTTTGGCATTTTGTCACTGGATATATTAAGTCACCAATTAAGAATGCTACTGAAATAGCTGCTAAATACAGTAAGCGTCTTGAGGAGTGGAATAGCAAGAATCATCAGATTATCACGTGGTTTTGCCATACTTCTATTCCCTCTATTAGCCTATAGTTTGGGAGATTTGATACTACTCATACCATTTGGGATTTTCTGGCTACTAGATATATTACTGCTGATTTGGCCTATCAGTATCAGCTTTTGACTTCCCTGTGTCGACTGAGACAGGACCCTAGATAGTCTATTAGTGCCTTCTTGCCTCGGATTTATTCTATATAGGACCAATTGACTCCGTCCGAGCCTAAGTGTGTCAGTGCTACTAATGCTGCTTTGTTTGCCACCTATTGCGATCAGCAGCTTTTGATTTTATTTCTCATGAGCCTCTCTGATGTATATGAGCCAGTTCGAGCTTCTCTTCTTCATCGTATTCCTCTTCCTACACTAGAGTAGGCTATCTCTGAGCTCTTGTCTGAGGAGACCCGCCTTAGCCTTTTTCTGACTTTCCATATGGACATTGCGCTTGCTGCTCCTAGTTCTCGAGCTCGTGGTTCTTCTGGTGGTTCTGGAGGTTCTTCAACCGGTTAGTCCTCTAGTTCAGTTTCTTGACATGATGCATGTACTTTCTGTCATGTTTCTGATCATCGCTTGCTTACCTATCTTGTTCGGGTTTGCAAGCATTATCACTAGTGGGGTCCTGGCCATTATCAATCTGACAGTCCTAAGAACCCTACCCGCGGAGATACCCTTCCTCATTCCACTACTGCTACTGCTGAGGCTTCCTCTATTGCTTCTGCCTCTTCTACACTGATCGATGTCAGTGATCTTCCTGCCCTCGTTCAGCAAATTATGTACGCTTCCGGTAATCCCTCTACTGCCTTGTCTGCCCCTTTAGGTATATCCTTATAGTACTTTAACTCTGGATGTAGTAATCACATGATTTTTGATTTATCTGTCTTCTCTTCTAAATCCTCTAAGTCTTCATTTCCTGTTATCTATACTGCTAATGGCTCTTCTATGACTGTTGATCATGTTGGACATGTCTCCACCTCTATTCTATCCCTTCCCCATACTTATTATATTCCTAAACTTGCTCTTAATCTTGTTTCTATTGGCCAACTATGTGATCTTGGTCTTACTGTTATTTTCTCCTCTGGTGGTTGTGTTGTGCAAAATTCGCAGACAGGTCAGACTCTTGGGATAGGCTGTAGACATGGTCGACTGTTTCTTCATCTCCCTCTCTCCATTGCTGCCACCACTTCTGCATCTTCTTCGTCACCATCTTTTGGGATATGGCACTCTCGTTTAGGTCATGTGTCATTAGGTCAGTTACGTTTTCTTGTGTCTAAAGGTGTCTTAGGTCTTGTTCCTAATGAACACCTCAACTATCAGTCTTGTTAGCTTACCAAACAACCCGCTTTATCTTTTAATAAAAGTACTTCTATTTCTTCTGCTCCTTTTGATTTAGCTCATTATGATATTTGGGGCCTTTCTCCCACTTCTGCTATGAGAGTTTCCCAGTATTTTGTTATATTTGTGGATGATTTTTCTCATTATACTTGGCTTTACCTCTTAAAGAATCGATCCCAATTACAACAAAGCTATTATGATTTTGCTCGCATGATCAAAACCCAATTTTCTCGTGATATCAAAGTCTTTCGCTTAGATAATGCTCAAGAATACTGAGATGCCTCCTTCCATACCTTTTTACGATCCCAAGGCACTCTTCGCCATCGTTCTTGCCCTGGTACCTCTCAACAGAATGGGCGAGCAGAACGAAAACACTGTCATTTACTTGATACTACTCGTGCCCTCCTTATTTCATCTAACTGTCCTAAGAGGTTTTAGGGAGAAGCTGCACTCAGCACTACTTACATTATTAATCGAGTACCATCAACCTTTCTTGGTAACCTCACTCCACACGAGTGTTTATATGGTACTCTTCCCGATTACCATTCCCTTCGTATCTTTGGTTGTGCCTGTTTTGTCTTGTTACAGTCTTATGAGCGCACTAAACTGGAGCCTAGATCTCGTCTGTGTTGCTTCCTAGGGTATGAGATTGAGCATAAAGGCTATCGTTATTAGGATCCTCTATCTCGCCTTCGAGTCTCTCGTCACATTGTCTTTTGGGAATATAAGATGTTTTCCTCTTTGTCTTCTTTTCAGTTGTCCTCTTCTTCTGTTACGCACTATTTTACTGATCCTTCTATTGAGCTTTTTCTTGAGAATATAGATATTCCTGCTGTGGTTCTACCTCTTGTTCCTGCAGTTGTTGATGTTCCTGTTCTCCCTTCTAATAATGTTCCCCATGCTGCGCCATCGACTATTGTCTATCCCGTGGAGTCCCCGTCTACTAATCTTGCTCCTCCGGTTGCACCTTCTGTCCCTCTATCTAGTGATCTCCCTGTCCGTCATTCCTCTTGGGTAGGGGAAGCTCCTTCTTATCTTCGAAATTATCACTGTTTTTCCACCGTTTTAGCTCAGTATGAGCCTCGTTCCTATTGTGAGGCAAGTACTAACCCTCTTTGGTAGTAAGCTATGACTGAGGAATTACAGGCACTTGATAAGACTCACACTTAGGACCTTGTTGAGCTTCCTCCTGGCAAATCTGTTATTGGGTGTCGCTAGGTTTATAAGATCAAGACTCGATCTGATGGTACCGTGGAGCGATACAAAGCCCGTCTTGTTGCTAAAGGCTTTACTCAGGAGTATGGCATTGACTATGAGGAGACCTTCGCTCCTGTTACCTGACTTACCTCTGTCAAGAGTCTTCTTGCTGTTGCTGCTGTTTGCAGTTGGCCCTTGTATCAGATGAATGTCAAGAATGTCTTCCTCAATAGTGATCTCACTGAAAGTCTATATGCAGCCTCCTACTGGTCTCTCACCCTCTTCTAATCAGGTATGCAGGCTTCATCGTGCTCTCTATAGTCTTAAGCAAGCGCCACGTGCCTGGTATGCTAAGTTTAGTTCTACCATCAGTGATCTTGGCTTCTCTGCTAGTGCCTATGACTCTGCTCTTTTTATTCATCAGTCTGCCCATGGCATTGCTCTTCTTCTTCTCTATATGGATGATATGATTCTTATAGGCGATAATGCTCATGGAATCTCTACGCTCAAGGACTTGCTTCACCATCACTTTGAGATGAAAGACCTTGGTCCCTTAAGCTACTTCCTTGGTCTTGAGGTTTCATCTAGCCCTACTAGATATTCTCTTACTCAGGCTAAGTATGTCTCAGATCTTCTTACCCGTGCTGGGCTTTCAGATAGTAAGACTGCTTCTACTCCTCTGGAACCTAATGTTCGCCTTACTTCTCTTGATGGTGAACCGCTTTCTGATGCTACATTATATAAACAGCTCGTCGGCAGTCTTATTTATCTCATTATTACTCGTCCTAACATTGCTCATGCTGTCCATGTTGTCAGCCAATTCATGTCTGCACCTTGCTCCACTCACTATGCTGCTGTTCTTCGCATCCTTTGGTATATCAAGGGCACCCTTTTCCGTGGTCTACATTTCTCTAGTCAGTCCTCTCTTCAACTCCATACCTACTTTGATGCCAATTGGGCCGAGGATCCTATGGATCAATGTTCTACCACCGGCTTCTGCTTCTTTTTAGGCGACTCTCTTATCTCTTGGCGTAGTAAGAAGCAAACTCTTGCTGCTCGCTTTGGCACTGAGGCTGAGTATCATGCTCTTGCTGACACCACATAAGAACTCCTTTGGCTTCGGTGGCTACTTCAAGACATGGGTGTCCAACATTCTAGGGCTACTGTGCTTCATTGTGACAATTGAAGTGCCATACTGATTGCTCACAATGATGTCATTCATGATCGTACTAAGCATATTAAGCTTGACTGTCAGTTCATTCGCCAGCATGTGGTTCGCAGTACAATCCATCTTCTTTCTATTTCTTCTCCTGACCAAACAGCTGATATTTTCACCAAATCTCTTCTGCCTGGTCGATTTGATGTTCTCGTCACCAAACTCAAGTTGGCCTCTGCTAAAACCCCTTGAGTTTGAGAGGGGTGTTGATGTATATATATGTATATGCCCTAAGGGTAGTTTAGTCTTTCTTGTATTGTGGGTAGTATAGTCTTTTTCCCTTTTTCTAGGGTAATATTCTAGCCTAGCCTATATATAATATTGTTTCTATTCATTATATACATACAGTCTTCATATATACAAGTTAACCTTTCTCTTTCTCTTTCTTCACCTTCAACAGTATATATCTATATATATATATATATATATTTTTATCATTCTAACAAGACTATTATTAAAAAAATATAATATAATTTAGGCATAAAATAAATTTTTGTGAACATGTACAAATTACATAATAATTTTTCGTTTACTTTCTTACTTGATTGTTAACAAAAGGGGTTGATTGATAAAAATTGATAGATCACGAGGTCAATTTATTTTGTCTTAAAATTTATAGAGCATAGTGATATTGAGTCATAGTTCAAAAGTATACTTGTAATTAACCCCATATGCATTTTTTTTATTTTATAAAAAGACAAATTTAAATTAAGTGTAAAGAAAGAGTTTAAGCTCTAATTACAAAACGAGGAGAGGCCCTTCCTGTAAAGTCAAATACAAAACAGAGTGGAGAAAAGCAAGAGGAACATCAAAAACAGAATTCAAAGTAGAGTTATTAGATGCTGTAAAAGCCAAACAATCTGCTATTTTGTTGCCCTCTCAATAACAAGTCTGTAGTTGCAAACTACGGGACTGTTGGGCAAGGTGAAGGCAGTCTGTTAGCAAGATTCGAAGTTAAGTGTAATAACCGGTCAAATGATTAAAAAGGTAAGTTGGATTCTTTTATAATTATATTAAACTTTGGAGGGCTTTGCATAATTAGTCAAAATTGTTTAAAAGATAAAAATATCTTCTTTTCTCTCTCTCCTCCCTCTCTCTCGACGCAGCTTCTCTTTCTTTTTCTTCTCTTATTTCTGTCATCTTTTATTTTCTTTTCCTTAAAGCAAGTTCTTAGCACCACTCTTTAAATATTTTGAGCTCATCTTTATAAGGGTTATGCAGTGGTGATTTCAGCATGTCGTTTCGGTGAAATTAAGTTCTTGCCCTAGGTTTAATCTTCAAGAGGTAAGAGGTTACATGTGAGTTTTGCCATTGGGTTAATATTTTTTAGTTATTCATATTGTTTTGGTAGAAATCATGCTTCTAGAATTGTTAGGTTGATTTTTAGGTTTTACTTAAATTTGAATGTTAATTATTATTTAATTTCTTTATTTTATTGATTGAATCTTGCTATGTTTAGTATAATGAGTTAGTTAATTAATGACTTGTGTATTATTGAATATTTTGAATACAAATCTAAAGTTTTACCATATTTACACTTTTGTTAAAATTGAGGATCTTGCCGTACAATAATTGGTTCATGAAATTGGCTTGATATTTATATGAATCACGTGTATGTGAGTTATTCCTAATGTGTTGAGTAGGTTAAATAAATTAATTGAATAATTTTGACTACTTAATATAATGTAAATGAGTAGAAAATGGATAATTAAAAATATTTTTATGCTTAGGGTGTGTTTAGAATTGAAGTTACAACCATAGAAGCATTTATATAAGTTATTCGGATAAAGCAACCAAGTTGGCATGAAGTGCGGAATTACTTGGATAAAGCAAGCAAGTTGGGTGCGGCCCATGAAGTACGGAATTACTTGAAATGCATGCGTCCTTTGAGTGATAACCTATACAGTGCAGATGAGGTTGTTAGTTGACTGGTATCCCCTCCTCAGTACGACCGGTTATGCATGCATGCACTTGCATTTGGATTAGATTTGGGTGAATCCTGATATTTTATTTATTTATTATTTCAATTTTAGTCTTATAGAGTTAACTTTATCTTGTTGATGTTGAGAAATACATGAGGACTTTTGATGATAGTATTTTGGCGAAGAATGTTGATTTATGATGCTTAATTTGTAAATATCCTTGTATATGTTTATTATGTATGTTTAATTATTATCCAATGCTCGTGGACGATATCCTTGTATATGTTTATTATGTATGTTTAAATATTATCTAATGCTCATGGGTGTACCTTGTGTATTTCATTATTTTATTGTGCTATTCCTATAAATGTATAAAATACTAAATCTATGACTTGAATCTTGTTTAACATTGATTGGTTATTTGATTTATTTGTGTGTTTGATTTATAGTATTGGGGATCAGGTTGAGAGTTAGATTTGCGATTGCATTCTTTTTTTTCCTTGCATTCTTATCTGTACACTTGCACATACCATCTTATCTGTATTAAATTCGTAGCATAATCTTCTATTTGAACTATGAAAATACTCAGCCTACAATAGTTGCAGGTAGGCCTTTGAGCAAGCATATTTGAGGACCAGGATTAGGGCATTGGAGATATATTTCATATTTTGATCCCAATGGTTGTATCTTTAAGGGTTTTAGTTAATTTTCTTTTATGTTGTATTAAACTTCTATATTTTCATTTTATCTCTATTTTAGATTTCATTTGGATGACTCTATTATTATTGTGTTGCATTCGGAGTAAATATTATGATTTAGTTCTTCTTGTAATTTGGTTTGGAGGATAGATTATGAAAGTAGGAATATTAGATTAGAGTTTTGAATGTGTTTGAAGTTTGAATGTTTTGAAACTTGCTATTTTCTTTTAACAAGTTTTAAAAAGATTTTTATTAAACTGAATTTATTTAAAATACGAATAGATCCACACAGTTTTATTTTAAAAAATTTTAAAATAAAAACTATCTTTAAAATAAATTTAAAAATTTATTTTGACAAAAATCTGACGTGAATCATACTTTTAATTTTGACTTTTTAATGTTATACCTTTTATTCTTTAAAACTCGGCTTTTATAAAATCAGAAAGTGGTCTCCCTGCACGAAGCAGGAAACAAAATATGGGAGTCGGTTTCAACTATAAGGTTATCAAAACCCATGGTAGTGGCAAACCACAAGCCATGACGCAAAGCCCAGAATTCTGCCTTTTTGTTTGTTTGGCGACCAATGCGTTGAGCAAAGGCAGTGATGAAATGGCCCAAGGAATCTCTGAAGATGCCTCCTATACCAGCCAAACCAGGGTTGAGTCTAAAAGCTTCATCGATGTTAAGTTTTAGAAAACCATCGGGGGGGCAACCCATTGAACAGAAATTTGGTGTTTGGGAGTGAGAGTATTACGACTTGCCAGCGAAGGATTTTAAAAGAACAAGGCTGAGGCTCTGGCAAGATAAAGAAGAGAGTGTTGATTAATGGGAGTGTTAGAAAAAAGAGCAGCATTACGACTTTTCCAAATGTTCGAGAGAAGAATTGGAATTAAAGTGCAAGGATGAGGAACTTGTGTGCAGGCATGCAAAGAGCGGATGAACAATAAGATATTAACTCCTGGGGAGGGGAAAAACGCACCTACAGAATTGCGTATGAAGCTCCAAGATGGGCAGTCATAAAGGATATGGTGAAGATCCTCGTGGTCAGCTAGGCAAAGACTACAAGAAGGAGAAGGAATGATATGTCAGACATAAAGTAAATCAGAAGAAGGTAAAGAGTCATGCAAGAGCATCCATGAGAAAATTTTGACTCGAGGAGGGATTGGGAGACCCCAAAGATAAGACCAAGGCAAGGATGGAAGGGTAGGGGAAACTGGAGGTGATATAACCAGGTATAGCTAGCTTTAACTGAAAAGTTCCGTTGAGTGCTGGGTCTCCAAAGAGGTGAATCTGGGCAAGGAAAGAAATGGATAGGAATGGAAGAGATTTTGTTGCATATTTCTGGAGGAATGAAAGGGGCTAACATGCTCAAATTCCAGCGAGTGAGGGGGTCCATCATAATAAGGTCGCTGACAAGAAGCTTTTCAAGAGGAGGAAGAAGACGCAAAGAAAATCAAGGAGCTGAAACTGGCCAACCCAGCGATCATGCCAAACCAACAAAGAGCTACCATTGCCCACTTGCCATACAATGCCTTGTCTTAAAAGGGGAATAATGGAATGGGTATATGCATATTAGGAGTCAAATAACTGCATTCAAAGATGAAGGCCTTGCGAATTGCAATGATTTTGTCTCCTTTGGAAGGAATTGCAAGAGGTAGCTACGCATGAATGCCAGAAAGATACTTTCTTTCGAATGGATGTTTGCCCCTCTCCAATATGAATTATATGTAGAGAAATATAGAGCTAAATTATGGTATTTAAAGTGATTTTGTTCATAAACTATGGCAATTTTTTAGTGACAACCTAGTTGTTATGACTTTATTGGGGCAAATATTACATCCAAGGTAAGTCACCCATTGAAATGAGTGGTTACAGCAAAATTTTAAAACATATTCTTGCCCATCTTTCCAAGAGAATTTGTTGCATGTTACGCAATTTCCTAGCATTTTGTTGATCATACCTAATCATTTCTCAAATGTAGCTACTCAAGAGTATGAAGATGAATTTTAGAATATTTGATATAAGTTTTTTTTTTTTTATTGATTATTTGATATGGGTTAGTGAAGGCAAAAAAAGAGAGGAAAAATCGAAAAGGTATGTGAGTGGTCGTGTGACCAACGTTTACAGCTGGAGATACATTGATAAGTTGTCACAAAGACTACATCTTACATAGGCACAAGAAATAACTAGGACTAACAAAGATAAAAGGTGAGTAACAAATATCTGATAAATTTGAAATTAATGAAATAGTAATACTGTATTTGGATCAAGGATTTAGCGAGAAAAAATGAAAGGGAAAAGGAAAATGTGAGGAAAAAGAGAGCAAAAATCATTTTTCATTTTATTCTTTTTTTCCTCACATTTTCCTTTTCATTTGCTTTTCTCTTTATTAATTCAAGTCTCAAACACAACATAAAAGAATACTAAATGTGCAATCTCCCTTGAAGTTACAAAAAATTGAGACATTGCCTTAGATACGGGTTGCACCCATGCTACATGGTTTGTGATAAGCTGGGCAAATCAGCTCACCTACAATTTTCAACAAAGAAATATCTTGAGATTGGGGAAACATGAGGACGGATAGTAGACAATAACAAAGACTGACATAAAAAAACTGGGAAAAAAAAAATATAGCAATCAATGAATCCAGGAAATTGAATTGGTCCACCAGCCTCGAGACACACTTGCCAAATACCATCAACAGCCATCTAAAAACTGCTGCATCTCTGCGAAAAAAAAAAACGAATACAATTAAATAATAGATATGATATATATTTAGTCTAAGAAAAACGAGAATGAAAGAGAAAAATTTTCTCCCTTCCTATGAGGTTTTTTTTCTTCTTAGGAGTTTCTGTTTGCATAATAGTTCTTCAGCTAGCAATAGAAAAATCAGAATCCAGAAAGTTTTGAATAATAATCGGCACGTACTTGGAACCTACTTGTACATTCTCTCTTTACTTGTAGCTAATAAATTTAAACATAGATCACTTAACCAAATTATTCAATTCTAATAAATTTGGCAAACTTAATAAATTATAAACATTACGACAATAAAGAGTTAATCAGAAAATAGTGTTATTTAGAAAATATGGGTATTCTAATTTTTATGTTAAATTTGTTTTCCTCAATATAAAAGAGGGTCAATGGAAAAAAATGCCAGGAAGCAGTGATGTGATGAAGAGGAAAACAAAATGGGGCTGCCACGGGATGCTGCTGTTAGAAAAGGAAGAGTTTTTGCTTATCACTTCAAGTTATATTTAATTTTATCTTCTTATGTTTCTGGTAATTTCTTTCCTTAAAGATTCTTTTCCATTTCTGTAGAGGAATACAATAATTCCATGACAGGGAATTGATTGGAGCTGATACCCCAGCTTGGTTCAGAGTTTTTTCAGTTATGCATACCATTCCATCCTGAAAATAAGGAATTGGAAGCATAGCGACAGTCAAGTGAAGCATTTTCCAAGACCTTTCAACGGTCAAATGCTTCCAGAGTGAACCATTTAGGTAAAACTTTTGTTTGATGAGGTTTTTTTGTTTTTGTTTTTTATTTTTTTTTAAAATAAAAAATATTGTTTGTGTAAATTTTTTGTTTTTAGTATTTTTACAAAATTCAAAAAAAAAACAAAAAACATTAAAATAGATGTGTTCTCTGTTTTCAAAACATTATTTCGGTACAACAGTATCACAAAAAATACACATAAAAAACACACAACAAAAAACGAAAACCGACAACGTTACCAAATAAAAAACACTTTTGTCTTTGTTTAAAATTGACACGTTTATTTTTTGTTTTTAGTTGTTTACAAAATTCAAAAAAAAAAAAAGAAAAGTACTAAAATGGGTGTGTTCATTGTTTTCAAAATATTATTTCAGTATTATTGGTACAATGATAACTTACAAATGTCCATCACCATATCACAAAAAAAACATACAACAAAAATACACAATAAAAAACGAAAACAACGTTATCAAAGGGGGCAACTTTTGGTCTTAGTTTTTTTACTTTTCCTTTCAATAAACCGGTTACTTGTAGTTAAGTTATTCAACTTATTCTCATATATATATATATATATATATATATGAGAATGTTACTAGATGAGAATAACTTAATTACAAGTAAACAGGTTTATCGAAAGGAAACGGAAAACAAGACCAAACTTGAAAGGTCACCTATGCTGTGCTACCTATACATGTATGTACGCATGATGCAGACCCAAAGTAGCCAAGAAAAGGCAAATCTAATTGAAATCTGAGAAGGAACTGGAAAATGGGCTCAATTTCAAGGAAGAACATTTTGGCACCTTGCTTGATCAAATTTTGGTTTCAATCTACTCTAATTTGACATTATCTGTGGGCTAGATAATTTAATTAGAGTCACGTGAAGCATTATCCAACGGTGGAATGCTTCACAAATGCTACTATAACCCCTCTTTTCGTTTCTTTTCTAAGACCTTTCTTATCCTCTTTTTCCGATTATCTCCCACTCAAATTTTGGCCTCTGTTTTTCTACCTGTTTCTGGAAGTGGGCGCCGCGACATCACCTTATTTCCAATTGTTTTTATATGCTGATGAACATGCTGCAGGAGAACGAGGCAACGGATGAAGAAGGCACAGAAGAACCATGATTGTCGCTTATCTATTAGTTTCTTTATTCTTTTCTAGATTTGTTTGGGGAAGTAGAAATTGTAGAATCATACGTATAAGCCAGTGTGACTTCATCAATGCACTTGGAAAACCTTTTTACTGACAAATACACCCATCCCAGTGCCCTATAACTTTCAACTGAAATAAAGAAAAAAAGGCTGGCTATTTGGATTGGGAGGGGAATGGGCAAGGGAGGACAACCAACTGTCATATAGGACTGTCTTTAGAAATTATTTAATGTAACAGTGATGCTATATTATTTTGTGAATGTGGTGTCAAAAGGCAATTGAATAATGTGAAATGAATATGTTAAAATTCAAATCACCAGGACACATCATCTACTAGTTGGTAATTAGAGAAAATATCTCTTTAATTTTAGGTAACTTGACAAAAGCACATGCATTTGATATTATTTGATTAACTTGTCATACCACGTTGGCGAATTGGCATGCATCACCATTACATTAAATATTTTTTTCGCCTCCATTGGACCCAAAAAAGAGGTCATGGCATCATGGGCCTTGAGTGGGCCTTATTATAATCTAGTAGACATAGCTCCAGGCCCAATAGAACTCATCTCACATAAGGCTCAGAATTTGGCCCACCTTGCCGTTTGATTATAGTTTCTGTTTTCTAGTTTTTGTTTTTTGTGTTTTTTATTCTTGAAATTTGACGGAAAAAAGTTTGATAGACTGATTTCAGAAACTGTTTCCGTCATAACTACGTTTGGTAAACTAGTTCCGAAACTTGTTTTCAAAAATTTTCTAAAAAAGCATCCCAGTTTTAGGAACTAATAAAAAAGTATTTTTTGAGTTTTTGAAATCATTTTTTTCAAAAATTAAAATAATATGAAAATCATGGTGTTTTCAAATTTTTTGTTTTGGAGACCACAAAAAACAAACCGAAACCAGAATCAAACAAGTGTCGTTTTCTGTTTTTATTTTTTAAAATTCGACAGAATTGTTTTTGACAAACTGGTTTCATAAATTGTTTCCGACAAAATCGTGTTTAGTAAATCAGTTCCAGAACTTGTTTTCAGGAAATCTTTTCAAAAAACATCCCAGTTTTAAGAAATAATAAAAAGATATTTTCTAAATTTTTTAAACTATTTTAGTATGAAAATTAAAACTATACGAAAATGATGGTGCTTTTAATGGTTTCTTTTTATTTGTTTACGATAACAAGAAAAATGAGATGTTCTCAATTTTTTTTTTTTGTTTATAAGGATAAGAAAAATGAGATCAGAATCAGAATCGGAGCCGAAATGAAACCTCCGCTTCAACCATATCCACCCCTAGGCCAATCTGACTACTAAAACGGCTAAACCATTGGATTGATTTTACCATTTGAATGACATTGCAACTCATAGCATTATTTGTTGGATGCGTGTCTTGATTCTGTGGAGTTTATACAATTAAATTGTACATGTGGGTTTTCTAATTATATAAGAGGTCTAGTTGTTTTTTGGTAGTTTTTTATAATTAGGACATATATTCCTAATTGTGTGGGGATTAGAGTTTTTAGTTAGCCTATAAATAGGAAACTTATGAGAATACTAGAGTCGACTTTAAGTGCCCAAAGAGAGGTCATTGCTCAAAGAGACTTGTAGAGTTCAATGATGACTTACAGAGAGATAAGAGAGAGAGACTAGGAGAACATAACAGAGCGGAGTAGCAGATGTGCATGGCTATAGGGCTTGAGACATTAGAAGGAGCGGAGAAGTGGATGGCTTCAGGGCTTAAATACTTTTGAACAATTATGACTCAAGTATTAGTGTCAATTGAGTGTTTTGTAATTGTCCCAGACCTGTAATCTCTGTTGATAGTGGATTATTTTCTCATCTGTGCACGTAGATAAATTGTTGTTCTACCAAATCACTTTAATTCTCTGTGTTGTATTTATTTTAAATATGTGCATGTAATCGTGGGTATACTTTTGTATTTTTTGTGCAGTAAGTTAAAATCTCAACAAAATAGTATCAGAACCGGACATGGATGAAAGAATTTTTTTTATTTCATTGAGTAAATTAAAATTTTCTTACATCGCAAGAAAGGAGAAGAGAATAAGGGGAAGAAACAAAAAATGAGAAACATCCAGTGAAGGCAGGGGTACGAGTCAGCTTGAGAATCTACGGTGAAGAACAATGTTTTTCGGTTCGGTAAGGTGCACTGTTGGGTGCAACACAGCGGCTGCTTGAAGCTTTGGTTTTGTTTCCAAAGGTTTGTTGATCACGTTCAATTAGCTCGGTAGTGGCCGTCACGTGGTTCGGAAAATAATTGGTTGAGTTTCTGAACTTTTTTGTCTTCACGTGGATGGAGGAGGAAAAGTAGCAAACTGGTTGTGGCTTGGGCGTGAATCAAGTGCGGAGCAGTTCATTGAATTGTGTGCTGTGATTGGCCTATTGAACATGTAATCTCAGGGACGATGATGTTCGCCATAGGTTGTCCGAAATTCGTAGAGCGAGTGTTGTTAGGGGTTTTCAGATTCTGCGGATTCATTGGTAGGTGTAGAATTTTCAAAATTTACACAATTTGATGAGATTGGACAAAGTTATAGAGATAAAATTGATTAAGAATGACTGAGTTGATCACAAAAAAAGATTAGAGGGTGATCAAGAATAATCTGGTTCAATCAATGGTAGAAGACCTATTATCATCTTATACAACTAGGGCTTGAGTTATAAGCGGAGTTAATCAGAGGCGTAATTCTGATTATACAAATGATTGGCAACTTATACAGGTTTATGGGGAGTGTTTTGATAGGTGAAACTGTTATTAGACATGAGACAACCAGTACACGTGGATGACATAGGTAGGTGTCGTATTGGTTGGCAAACAGAGTGAACAGCAATTGCAGAGCGACATACATTACATGCACAGTAGGTACATAGATGTATTGTATAGGGGATGCGGATTTTCTGTTGAATGGTGTACATGATTCTGAATAGTTGGGAGACGCATATGCAATAGACACAAGAGTACTCAGATAAGACGGACAAGTGTGAGCAGATGATGTGCGGGATGTTCTGATCAAAATTAGGAGAAGCAGTTGCTGGATGTTCACAAGAAAGATCTAGGCTTGTTTGTGGTGGTAATCTTTATAGTTGTGCACGCACATGAGAGATAGAGTCAGATCAGTCGACAAAGTGATTGACTTTGCAAGGCATCTCAATTGGAGGTGCAGGCATGTTATTGTGGAGGTTCAAGCTATGCTAGATTGAGCATGGTGTGTTTGAGGAGAGACAAAATTGACATTGACAGTGGTTATCTTTAGAGTGGTTTGCAAAATTCAAACCACAATAGAGATTATTAGGGGTGTGTCTTAATTTTGTAGGGTCCATACAATTAGGTTGTACATGTGAGTTTCCTAATTGTATAAAAATTCTAGTTTCTTTATAGATTTTTATAATAGGGACTGATATTATTGATTGTGTAGAGATTAGGGTTTCTAGTTAGCCTATAAATAAGGAACTTATGAGAATATTAGGGTTGGCTTTAAGTGTCCAAAGATGGGCCATTGTCTAAGAGAAACTTGTAAAGTTCAATGGTGATTTGCAGAGAAATAGTAGAGAGAGACTAAAAGAACACAACAGAATGGAGTAGCAGACGTGCACGGCTATGGGGCTCAGAACACTAGAAAGAGTGGAGAAGCAGATGGATTCAGGACTTGAATACCTTTGAACAGTTATGACTCATGTATTAATATTTGTTGGGTGTTTTGTGATTGTCTCAAATCTATAATATCTGTTAATAATGAATTGTTCTCTTGCCTGTGAACGTAGATAGATTGTTGTTTTACCAAACCACCTAAATTCTCTGTATTTTGTTTCTCTTTAATGTGTACATGTGGTCATAGGTATACTTCCGTATTGTTTGTGCATGGGTTAAAATCCTAACATTATTTAGCAACCAATCCATCATTTTCTGATAATAGAAAAGAAAATTAAATCACGAAAACAGCCTCTCATATATACATCTAATCTTCCCAAAGCCTTGGAGTGGCACTAAACACAGGCATTTAAAAAAAAAAAAGGAAATTGGCCATATACTTTGGACCGAGTAGAACATAGGTCACAGTGAAATAGTCCATTAATTACCTAGTCCCAAGAATAAGTATGTATATTTTTTTGCCACAATGAAATAGGTTATATGGTAAAAATAATTATAAATGTAGGACATATCTGGTAACATATGCTACTTTAATGGAAGTCGATCAATTTAAAATCTCAACAACTAAGATATCTAAATTGGTAAATCAAATGCTCTTAAATTACATTTTCGTAGAAAGTAAATATATATAAATAATGCTACACAAATTTGTACAGAAAATTAAATGTGTACATTCAATATATATATGTATGTGGAAGCAGTCAAATTGTAGCTTCATGCATGCTGAATCCAAGCTGAAGTACAAATGAAACTATGATATTTTGAATGCTGCATGGTAGTTGGATCCAAGCATTATTCCATTGATGTGGATTTGCAATAATATCTAATCAATTTCAATGCCATCTGCCAATGCAAGAATTTCATGAGATAGCTTCAAATGCACTTATATAATGGATTATGCGCATCCATTGCGTGAAGGCCGTGATTTGCTAATTATGGTCAAACAAAGACTAATTCTTTTCAAAAGTTTGCTCTAATGTATCAACCAATCTCACCAAACCCACATTGGCTTTCCAAGTGACAACCACTCATGCTTGGTATAATTCAAGAATGAGGTGGTACCAAATTTTTCTGAGAAAATGTGTAACTTTCAAAGATCACTAATTTTCTTTGTCTGCAGGTAAAGAACATTAGAACATTCGATTTATGACTTACATATAACTCTCATACAATGCAGTTCGTATAACTTAGACTCTCACGACCCGATTCCAAGGTAATACAATATTGTTCGCTTTAAAGGTCTATTTGAGAATAGTTTTTTTTTATTAAATAAACTGCACTAAAAAAATATAAATATTAAACTAACTTAAAAAAAAAAAAGCTTGGTTAGGCTGTTTGGTACTAACTTAAAAATTTTTTTACTTTTTTATAAACAAATTATCAAATGACCCTCAAAGTAAATTTGATTGCATATTCATGATATTCTGTAAAGCTAAATAAAATTTCAACATTAATTATAGTAGTGTACTAATTTATTTTTAAAATTAATTATTTTTTAAAATTTTCTCTACGATAGAATAGGCAAAAAAAATAGCTTTAAAATTTTTACTCATGAGAGATACAATATCAGCATTACTTACCCAAAGAATATAGTGAGACATATAATGAGCCATGAATCCAGAATCCCCTGTGATTGCGGAATAAGAATATTTTTTTTGAAGATTTTTCAAGGATAATTAAGTACTTGGCGAATCACAGTGCTTGGAAAACTTGAACCTATGTCTGCTAGGTCACTGAGTGAAGCCATGGAGTCAAAACTCGACAGCAAGATAATGGGTTACAGAAACCAGTACTTGAAGATAATTCTCCAGCTATTACATGTTCATCAAAGAGTTTCGTGTTGGTATAAGGCCAGCTGGTAAAATTCTTACCATGTCGGGATGTACCTGGGAAATTACGAAGATGACTGAGATCCACCGTTATCAAATCAACACAAAGATTGCATAAATAAAAATGCTAGAATTGTTCAAGATATATTACGTCTCATTTTTTTGTCACAAATATTGTTTTCTTGGTATACATTGTTGGTTCATTTTCTAAGAGCCTGTTTGGAGAGAAAGGGAAGGAAAAAGAAGAGAGAGAGAGAAAAAAAATAAAAAAAGAATGAAAATTAGTTTTCCTTTCTTATTTGATTTTATAAAGAAAATAGAAGGAAAATAGAATGAGAGAGGGAGAAAGAGAGAGTTTTCCTCCTTTTTCTTCCCTTCCTCTCATTTTTCCCTCCCTTTCCCTCCTAGGTAGAATCAAAGAAGGAAGAGAAATTTTGTTGAATTTTCCATTCCCTAGCTCCAAACAGGATGTAGCAACCGAAGTTTTGAGACTTATACTGATTTAATGTAGTATTAAAGCTTTAGTTCTATAAGATCTTTGGTTCAAACATTACGGCATGTATGTGCTCCCCATTTGTTTATAAACCTATTTTGTTCAGTCTATTGCCTCTCCACGTGCTTAGACCGGATCGCACATGAGAAAGAATGTTAGCGTTGTATATATTATTACTGTATTACGTCCATTTCCTAATGACTTTGAGTTTTTGAAACTAACGGTGATTATTTTCTCTAGAATTTTCGATTATGCCCATCCAAATATCCTATCAATTAAGAGTTGGATTCACAAAGCAATTTTTTTGGTCCCCGATAATAGGACAATCAAATAAAAGATCATTGTCGTGCTGCTAACTTTGAATTATGCTGACTTTTAAGCCTGTGATATAGACATGATAATGAAAAATGCATTAACCAAGCTGTAAAGCATACTTAATTTTTTAATTAATGAAGTTGCATGACATGACACGCTCTCTATATATTGCTTGTTTTTCCATATGCATTGCCACAGCATTTTTAACTCTTGAATTATTTTTTCTGTTCTTCCAAACACAACAATGAAATTTTCATTTTCCTCCTATTCTTCTTTCGTTGTTCTTGTAGCAGTAGTAGTACTGCTGAGCCTCCATGAATCAAATGCTCAGCTGAATGCTACATTTTATTCCAGCACATGCCCGAATGTTTCTACCATCGTGAACAATGTCGTTCAGCAGGCTTTGCAGTCCGATCCGCGATTTGGCGCCAGCCTCATTCGGCTTCATTTCCATGATTGCTTTGTCGATGTGAGCTTAAGAACTTCGATCCATTACTTGTTTTCCAACAATCCTTTTCATTTTCCGAAAGATTTGATGAATAATATATATAAATATATGTATATGTATATGTATATATTTTTGAACTAGGGATGTGATGCTTCGATTCTGCTAGACAACAATGGAACCACCATACAGAGCGAAAAGGATGCAGCACCAAACACTAACTCTACTAGAGGCTTCGATGTGGTTGACAACATGAAGACGGCTGTTGAGAATTCTTGTCCTGGAATCGTCTCGTGCGCTGACATTCTCGCCATTGCTGCTGAAGCTTCTGTTTCTCTGGTATCTTATTTAACTTCTTTGATGAATTTTTCTCTCCAATCTCCCCATAATCCAGTTGATATACTCTTAAAACTAAATACTTCTGTTCATCGAATATGCATTTATATGCATTGAGCCGTCACCGAGGAAGAGGCAGCTGAATACTACTAGCTCATAGGCTCTATCAACCTATAGTCCCACATGCGTAATTAACTATGGTACCTTCGTATTTTCAAGGTACTGTACTCACATGCAATAGTACAAAAGATTAGTTTAAGTGGTATATAAAATCAGTCCCAGGTGCACACTAGCCTGATGGCACGTTTAAGTTCACCCATCAGCTAAAAAAAATTTGTAGGTTCGATTTGTTTAATAAGCAAGCTTAAAAATTATGTTTGAAATTTGGTTCAAAATATATATAAAATAATATATTTTTATATTTTATTATATTTATGTATTTAAATTATATATTATTTAACTTTATTTTTTTAAAAAAATGTTTATTAAAAATATTTTAAAATTAAATAAGTAAACTTGAGCAGACTTGAGAATAATAATTTTATATTTTAGGTGAGTTTAAAATTTGATTTTAAACTCGATAGAAATATTTTTATTGTCAGCCTGGTCAAGCCTGGCTCACCCCGCCCGACTTGCATCCCTAGTTATAAGTAATTTTTTCACCTGAATTTTGTCAAATGGTAGTTTTGTGAAACAGTGAAAAAAAAAGTTACCGCTGACATTGATCATCCTGACTACTATCTACTTACCACTTGACTAGTTCTTTTGCTTGTGTAAATACTGGTGCCGTGAAAATTACAAAGATACCGTAGAATTTCCCTATAATCAAACTTATATCAAAGTCCTACGAAAAAAAAAATTGCATGGATGCCATTTTCACTTTTCACTCATGTAAGAAACGAGATCAAACACGAGTCCCTTTTATGCATGCTCAGTCAGCTGGAGGTCCTTCATGGAGTGTACTGCTAGGGAGAAGAGACAGCTTGACAGCAAACCAGGCAGGAGCAAACACCTCTATTCCCTCTCCCTTCGAAGGCTTAAGTTCCATTACTTCCAAGTTCTCCGCCGTCGGCCTCGACACTACCGATCTCGTCGCATTATCCGGTAACCATTTCTCCCCTTAAAAATTTTGTAAAGCATATACATCAAGCAATACTTATATATATATATATATATATATATAAATCATGTCTCTATCTCCTCTTAGGTGCTCACACGTTCGGGCGTGCTCAGTGTCGACTATTCAGCAACCGGCTGTACAATTTCAACGGCACCGGAAATGCCGACCCGACACTGAACTCGACATACTTGACAACTCTGCAGCAAATATGTCCGCAGAATGGAAGCGGATTTGATCTGGCGAATCTTGACCCGACAACCTCGGATGGGTTCGACAATAACTATTTCTCTAACTTGCAGAGCAATCAAGGGCTTTTGCAATCTGATCAAGAGCTGTTTTCTACAACCGGCGCCGCCACAGTCTCCATCGTTAACACGTTTAGCAGTAACCAAACTGCCTTCTTTTCGAGCTTTGCTCAGTCGATGATCAATATGGGGAATATTAGCCCATTAACGGGTAGCAGTGGGGAGATAAGATCAGACTGTAAGAAGCTTAATTAATGGAAGCTGAGTTCATTAAGGAATTAGTTCAATAATTTTGAAGCAGGGTTTGGAAGCTGTTGTTCTAAGTCAAAGCCTTGTCAATTTCTTTGTTGGAAACTAGTATTGTTGTAAGAGAAGCTCTAGCATCAGCAGCTGTGGTTGTTGTTTTTTCGTTGTCATAAATAATTCAAGACTGAATTACAAATAAATTACGTCCTTCTTAAAGACAAATGTATGTTGCCATTATTAGAAGAAATGAGAAATAATCATTCCTTGTTAATAGAAATGTTTTTTTTTTTTTTTTTGCTATTTATTTAAAAGTTTAATTTGTTAGAGAGGTGGTAACTTTATAATTTACATCTTCAATATATTCTCTCACCTGTATTCAGGCTCTTTTTCACAAGCGGACAAAACTCGTGTAAATATTATAAGGATTAATTACACATACACTCTCTAAATTATGACTTGATATTATTTAATCACCCTTAACTAAAAAATGCAATACTTACACACCTTACATTTTTTTGTGCCAATTTTACCCCTTCTGTTATCCATCTATTAAGAAAATGGGTGAAATTTAGTCATGCAAATGGATTTGGATTCCTTTATTCCATGAATTGGAATAGAGATCTCCATTCTACAATCAATGGCCTAGATATAATCTTTATCACATGTTTTATTAAAACTGCATCGTTTTGTATTAAAATTTATTTCTTTATATATAACTATAAAATCATTTATTTTTAAATAAATTTTAAGTCAACTTATCTGAACCTTTTATTTTTATGTTAGCTGACGTGTCAACACCTCAATCAATAGAATGAAGATCTCCATTCCAATTCATAAAATGGAAAGAATCTAAATCCCATGCACATGATAATCCAAACTTTGTTTTATTCCTAATATAACCTTCTCCTATAAAAATAAAAAATAAAAAAAACTCACTTGGTAACTAAAACGCCCTTTTGTGTGTGTATATATACATTACACATATATGTTTGTTTCAGTTACAGAGGAGAGGGATGGAGACTAAGAACTTGCTCACCCAGTCGTCGCAGATGCACATTGGCCATTACACAATCCCCATGCACATTTGCCATTACACAACTCCTTGTTACGAAACATTCAGTTTGAGTAATAGTTACTGATTCGAGAAGGACGAATCCATTATTACGACCATACCGAAGTGTAAGAGATATTCAACTTCTTCTCAATTACATTTGATTCAAACACGCGACCATTAAAAAAAGAGCGAAGTTTTAAGATTAGCTGTAAAAGCCTACTCACCGACCATCTCAGTGGTTGTTCATCAATATCAACGCTAGTAGAAAATCCCCATAAAATTCATTGTAGATCAATTTAAACTTTTAAAAAATAGACCCCATGTACATAACTAAGGTTGTATATACACACAATAGCATACCCATTAACCAATATACACCTAAATGAGCATAAAAGACAAACCATTTCATTTAGCTATCAGTCAAAGTAGAACGAAACTTAAATAGAAAAAGTTGGAAAATCGACACACCTGAAAGGATAGAAAAGATCAAAACTCCACCAAATAATAGAATCCCCAAAGGGGAATCCAAAAAATATTAAATTGATTAATGGAGATGAATAATAATGAAACAAACCCCAAAGATCAAGTTAAGAAAACCACATACAATTCTCATAATAAAGTTTTAAAATGAATATTGATTGATGACTTAAATATCAGTGGTAGAAAACCCAAAATTCAGATGAACTAGAATGACAAGAAAATAACAAAAATTTCACAACTCATCAATTTCATATTAACAAAAAATCATAATACTCAAACTATTACCAGAGAGATATTTTCAGTGGAAGAAGGGGGGCCGGGGGGCACGGCCCTCCCAAAGTTTGGAAATTTTACTTTATTCTCTATAAATTTATAAATATTTAAAATGCAATGTAGTGTATCAACTTCTCCAAAATTTCTAAATTTGATTTCACTCTTGTAGAATTTTAAATATTTAGAATATAATATAGTGTATTGGCTCTACCAAAGTTTTTAAATTTCATTTGACCCTTACAGATTTTTTGATATTTAGAATACAACATAATATATTAAATCTCCCAAAGTTTCTAAATTTCACGCTTATAGATATTTGGATATTTAAAATATTATATAGTGTATTGATCTTTCAAAAATCAAAATTTTTTTTGACCCCTCTCGACTAAAATCTTAGATCCGCCACTCGATATTTTGCTATGCACCGTAGCCTTGTACCATAGCGTGTGTGTGAGAGAGATTTTGCTCGGAAAAGTACAGAGAGACGAACATGCAGATTTTCTCTTATTTTGTCACATACACAACACAGGTTTCATAGAGGATGTAAGTAGCTTACAAAACTTGTCAAGTAAAAAATTAAAAAATTGCATGCGTGAATTCTTGAGGAGTCATGTACCATTCCCATTGCTGCGATTTGCTAAATCACACCAAAACAGCACTGGTGTGCAAGTAGGCAGTCGGGGGGTTGCAAGTGGACTATGGTGATGGAGGAAGGTGAAAGTTCGGGTAGTGAGAGGTGAGGGCGGAGGCTGGTGGGCAATAGAGGACTCGGCAGTGGCATTCGGGGCAGTGGGTGGGTGACAGAAGCATGAAAGAGTGAAAAAGAGGTAAGTTCGGAAAAATTTGAGGAAGATAATTGGGGATGAAAAGGTTAAAAATGTAAATTTGTATTTTCTGTTAATGTTGTTAACCCAATTAATACATGTAGTACTTTAAGGGGTGTAATTGTAAATTTTCGTAGATAAGGGAGGTTAAGTGATACCTAGCATTCCGGCGGTGTTAATGTAATTAACTCATTATAATTATCGGATAAATGATTATGTTCAAACATGTAATATAAATAGTAGATAACAGCTTAACAAAAAAATATCTATTCATTTTTTTTAATTTTTGAATTAAATCAAATTATTAAAAAATTTACTTTTCTCAATTCATTTTTTTCCCGATCTCCTCTTCAAACATCACATTATGATTTTGTTTTTTGTTTTTTTTTTTGTTTGACCCACCCACACGCTCCATTTGGCTAATTAATTCAACCATACATAATTTAAAGTCTTTTTAATATGGATAATGCTATACATCTAGAAAATTTATACAAAATTTATATTCAAAATAATATGTCTGATTTATGGGCCTATCACTTTAAAACAAAAACCTATTAAGATGTATTTTAATTACAAAACTGTCACTATCACATCATTTTTTGATTCAAAATTCTGTACAAAAATTCTAGAATAATAAGATTTTCCTTTAGGAGCCAAATCTCAATGCTGACATGGCATAATCTCAGAGGGCACTGCAGGAATTGGAGACGATTACTATTAACTACACTGCAGAGAATCTCCCTCTCCTCTCTCATCACTATAAGCTGATGCACTACAGCAGAGTACTGCCTTCTCGCCTCCCTCGCTCGCTCTCTCTCTAGACCAGATTGATAGCTCGTTCTATAGAGAACCGACGATGGCGAATCGACTCAGACGTCACTTCAGTCGAAAGAACACCACCACCTATTGGCCACACTCGCAAACATGAGTCTCGATCGTGTATGTATTCAAGCTCAAGAATATCCTCTATTGCTGGAGGTCCCTCTCTTGTACTCTGTAATTGCATATCTGTGTTGGTTTTACTCGCAAAACCCTATAATGCTTCTAATCTGAAGAGTGTTTGCCGTAGTTATGTCCGATTTGAGAGGTCGATTGCTAATTCACAATCTTCAATGACCTTGCTTTTTGTTGCTTTCTCTGCGTTACAGCTAGGGTTTTGATTTCTGTTGGCCAGATTATTTAGGGCTTTTTCTTATATTGCCCAGAAGAAATTAAGGTTTTGATTTGGGTTCAGCAAAAGGGCTAGGGTTTTGTTCAATTTGGATTGGAATGGGGGATAATTCTAGTAGTTCTGGGGAGGGTAGTGTTTCCCCTGAGGAAAGAGATATCGAAGCAACAAAAGTATGTGAGAACGATGCGATGCATGTAGAGAACGAAGCAGTAGGGAAAAAGGAAGATGAGGAAAAGGGCGATGGCGAGGAAGGAAGCTTCTTTGACTGTAATATCTGCTTGGACTTGGCCAGGGATCCTATTGTGACCTGTTGTGGTCACTTGTTTTGTTGGCCATGCCTTTATCGGTGGCTTCATGTTCGATCAGACTCCAAGGAATGTCCAGTGTGTAAGGGAGGGGTGACAATTAAGACTGTGACCCCAATTTATGGCCTTGGGAACGATACCCGCAAACCAGAGGAGGATCCAAGTCTGAAAATACCCCTCCGGCCCCATGCCCGGCGGATCGACAGACGGAGGCTAACTTTTCAGAGGAATTCATCCACAATTCCGATCGAGGAAACGATTCTGTTTCTTGGCAGAAGAAATCGCAGAGAACAGAGTAGAGTGGTGCCACCGCCACCGGATGATGTGGTTGACATTGAGGAGGATGTCTCCGCCGCTGCTGCGGAGGCTGCGAGCGGCGATGAGGGTGGTTCTGCTGATGATGCAACTCCTGAGGCGGAGATGTCTCTGCAAGAGGAGATGCATCAGCTGGTTGAGGACTTGGCCAGTGAAACGCGTGGCGTCCGAGCTGATGTTGATCGTGTTCGAGACGACGTCGCGGGCTTGGCCAGGGAAATGCGCGGCGGTTTCCGCCGTCAGCGTTTGGAGATGGCTGAGGTCCGAGCGGATGTTGCTCGTGTTGGAGACGACGTCGTCCAGATTCGAGGAGATTTGGCTGCCGTTCGTGAGTCGCTGGAGCGTGGAGATTTGGTTGCCGTTGGTGCCTTATTAGAGCGTTACGCATAGTAGCCTGTTTGTTTGGAACCAGAGAAAATAAAAAGGAAAATAAAACTCAAATCAGTTTCCTTATATATTTTTTTTTGGTTTCTTTCTCTTTCCCTTCCTCAAGTTCCAAACAAGCTTCCTAGGATCTTTTATGTGTTTTATGTGTTTGTATATAAGTAATTCTTTTTTAATTGTCATAAAAAAAAATAACAAATAAAATGTCAAGTTTTGATGTGCAGTAAAATGTTGTGTGAAAGCAATATGAAATAATACCTCAATTCTTTTCTACATGTCATAAAAAAAATAACAAATAAAATGTTAAGTTTTGATGTGTGCAAGCAATAACAAATAATACCTCATTTTTTTAGTCGGATTTTGTGTATTTACTCTTTTATTGCGAATACATCAAAAGGAAATTATCAAATTGTTTTGGGTATGCATGAGCAAATGAGGGTGCTAAATGTGTTCAATCAATCTAAAACTAATTATGTGTTTTCCTAATTTGGGTGCAGAAATATCAATTTAATTGTTTGATTTTCTCTTTCTATAATGAAACGCTAGTGAGTATAAAGAGAGTTTTGGGGCAGTTAAAAGAAGTCTGGTTTAGACCTAAAGGAGAGAGAGGGGTTGAGGTAAAGAGAGTTTTTTTATTGAAACGCTAGTGAGTATAAAGAGAGTTTTGGGGCAGTTAAAAGAAGTCTGGTTTGGACCTAAAGGAGAGAGAGGGGTTGAGGTAAAGAGAGTTTTGGGGCAGTTAAAAGAAGTCTGGTTTGGACCTAAAGGAGAGAGAGGGGTTGAGGTATTGGGTTAGAATAGAAGAAGTGGCCTACTACAACATGACAGTATGAGAGTAAAAGGGGAGCCACTTTTGGTGTTGCTCTCTAGTTCTCAAAACATTTCTCTTTTGTTTCCTTCACTTAGCTCCTTCTAACCTTTTTGTTTTAACCGATTGTTTGGATTGAGGTTCTCTATGTTATCAAAAAAAAGCTTTTTTCTTTTACTCTGTTCATATAAAAGACAAAACCTATCAAACTCATTTTGAAGGTAGCAAATCACTGTCAAAACATTTATTTACATTTGATTACAATGATAAAAACCTGAATATAACATAATAAAAAATGAGACCAAATACTGGTAATTCTAAGTAAAAAACATTCAAAATTAAAAGAAGATATTCAAAAGAAACGAACACAAACAAACTAATCAAGACTAATTGATAATGAATGAATTAGACCACTAAAAATTAAGGTATCCAAAGGCTATTATTGAAATTTGAAATTATGAACCTACTAAAAATTAATAAATTCAGTCTCCTAAGGCTATATGTAACGATAGAGATTTGTTTGGTCCTCCTCATGTCTCACTCCACTCCTAAAATTTGTTTGTAGCGAAGATCCCTTTATGTCACAGTATTAACACAATCAAAAGTAAGACAAAGGAAACATCATCTTTGAAACTCTGCACAAAACACAAAAAAACCAAAAACAAAAATCAAGAGAGAAAATAAGAAATTAAATCCAAAGTCCAAACACCAGGAGATAAATGATTAACCTTCAAGTCGTCAACTGTTACCATAATAGAACCAAAAACTTTTCCAAAACCCCTCGTGGATAGCTTTCCGTTCATGACATATACCACATGAAGCATTCTAACAAAAACACTTCATGATCAGTAAAATACTATTCTCGATCATGGACCACTGTTACTAGTGTGATATCTAAATAATGAATAAAAATACACTTAATTCATGGGATCAGTGTATTAAAAACAATTTAGAATGGGCATTGCACTTAATTGAGTTTTTCAATATTTACAGGGATGTCTATATATATACAATTACAAATGATGAAATATTTAAAAATTATGAAACTTGTGAGGGACTTACGCATTTATAGTTATCACCGACGAAGAAGAACTATAATTTTGCAACATTACCACTCTATATATCGTGAACATTTTACACATAAAAAACCTAGTTGCTTAATGTGGATAAACACAGTACAAGACGCACCACCATAAAAAACTACCCAAACACAAATGATTGTCTTTGAATTGAATACCAATTCATAAATCCACACAACTTGTTATGACCTTGAAGTGATCGAGAAATGGCAGTAAATGCTTCTGCACAACAACATCAATTGGCATGGCCTTTTTTATTATTGTCATTACCGTCGTTGAAACACGATGACCGTTATTACGTTCCATGAAGGAAGTTTAGAAAAAGTGTTGTATGTTTTAGAGAAATAGAGGAGTTATAAAGTGGAGAAGGAACTGTCAGTTTGAACGTGGGGAAGTGAGAGAAGAAAAAACGGCCATTGAGAGTTGTTGTGGAAGGACGCTGAAGTGACATATTTATCCCCTAGTTGCTTCAAAAATTGGTCTTCTGCAACTCTTATAGTTTTTGGGCTTTTTTGGAAATGAAAAATGTGACACAATTTGAAATTTGGAGCTTCACTAGCTTCATCAAACCCAAGTGTTTACTTTATAATAGTATAGATGAAATTGAATCTAGTTTTGCTGCCCTTAAAGAAATATATTGGCGTGGTTTCGCTTTATTTAAGGCTATTTTTATTTTATTTTCAAAATCAAAGCCTGCCACTGTAAAAATTTTAATAGATGACAAAGGGAAAGGAAATGAATGAGAAATTTTAAGAAAATGGTTTCTTTATTCTGTTTACTTTTGTTAAAAAAAAAATAAAAGAAAGTGCAAAGGAATACCATTTTCTCTTACTTAAAATTCAAAAGAAAGATAAAAAAAATATATAAATAATAAGACTACTATTAAGTGAAAGGAATTTTTTTTTATGAATAATAAACATTTTTATGAATTTTTGTAAAAAGTACTATGAAATCATTCTCACAGTATGGTTCCTCTGCTCCACCAAAAAAAGGTTACATTTTCACCCACGTTTCAATACCTCGTTATCAAAAAAACAATACAAAGGCCAATTATATGATACATCAATGTTAAAAAAAAATGTGGAGGCTAATTACAAGAACTGTTCTCTTGGGCTCACAAATTAATCAAAAATCAAGGTAATCGATCAATTTTTTGCATTGGGTTGATATTTTAGATTCTTAAGAAAAATTGTAACTGTAATTCAATTGTGAATACTCATAAAATCTATTTTTTGTTTTGCAAAATAAATCATATGAATATGGACTCTTATCATTCTTTTGTTTAATTACTTTTTCTTGTGGCATGGATTTGAGTCGCAAGAAATAATCTCTAATCTCTTAATAAAAGTGAAAGTAAAATTGTCTACCTACTCTCTCTACTCTGCTTGTGATCTGAATGTGATTTTTTGTTTTTAATCATTCCTATAATTTTTGGTTTTGATGATTTGATTCCACACCACCACAGTACTCGATATAAATAGAGCAAATTTTTTTTTTGGGTGGGTTTGAAACTTATGGAAGCAAAGGTAAGTGAAGAAAATAACATTTTTTTTTTTACATTCAAGGAAAAAACGGAAGAAAATAATGGAGCAACTATTGAGAAAGAAATATGAAAGAAAATGAAAAAGAAGTGATAAGAAAAAATTGCTTTTTCTTATTGTTTTTAGATTTTATTTTCTCTTCCCACCAAACTAAAGTATGATTTTAGTTTTTGTTTTTTGTTTTTATTTTTTAAAATTTGTCAAAACTTTATATGGTAGACTGATTTCAAAAACTATTTTTAACGAAATCACGTTTAATAAACCGATTCTAAAACTTGTTTTCAAGAATTTTTAAAAAAAACACGGCAGTTGTAGATCTCTTGAGTTTCTAGAATTGTTTTTGCACAAAAATAAAAATAATATAAAACTAATTGTATTTTATTGTTTCATTTTTATTTTTAAAGATGCAAAAAAAAAAAAAGAAAATTTTTATTTTTTATTATTTAAAAAACACGAAAAGCCAAAATGCGTGGCATCACCAAGAGCAGACTGCTGGAGATTGGAGACGATTACTATTGATACACCGCAGAGAATCTCACTCTCTCTCTCTCTCTCTCTCTCTCTCTCTCTCTCATCTCTATAAGCTGATATAGTCTCATCCGGCTAACCTCTCTTTCTCTCTCATCTCTCCCTATACCAGATCGCTCGTTCTATATAGGGAACCAACGACGGGCGAATCTACTCCGCCATCACTCCACTCAAAAGGACTATCACCTATTCGTCACACTCGCATTTGAGTCTCGATCGCGTCTTCAAGCTGATAAAAAATCGCGTCTTTTGCTCGAGGTCTGTCTTTCTCGCTCTCTGTAAGAACTGTCGAATTTGCGTATCTGTGTTGCTTTGACTAAAAAAACCCTATAATGTTCCTAATCTGAAGACTGTTTATCATAATTTTGTTAGATTTGATAGGTCGATTGCGGGGTCATAATCTTAATGACCTTACTTTTTGTTGGAAGTTAGGGTTTTGATTTGGCTGGCCAGGTTAATTAGGGCGTTTTCTTAGGTTGACAAAAAGAAACTAGGGTTTTGATTTGGGTAAGCAAGAAAGTCAAGTTTTTCATTTGGGTTTTGTTCTTTGTAATGGGGGATGACAGACCGAGCACAATGAATCTGGACTTGAATTTGGGTCCTTTTCCCTCACCTGGTAATGAACCAGGGTCGGGATCGATATCCAGTGGGTCTGTGAACTTGGAGGATTGGATAGACGGGCGTGTTAATCGGCTTAGAGAAACTTTGAGGCTGAGGGCTAGGCAGAGGTGGCGATCAGTGTGGCGACAGGTTCCAATTCCCCCTGAAACTAGAAACATTGCCCTGGAATTGATGGTCAATTCTAGTACTGCTAGCGGTGGTAGCTTGCATACTGGCGAGGGTAGTGTCTCCCCTGAGGAAAGAAATATTGAAGTAATAAAAACATGTGAGAATAATGCAACCCATACAGAGAATAAAGCATTTGGGAAAAAGGAAGATCAGGAAAAGGGTAATGGCGAGGAAGGTTGCTTTTTTGATTGTAATATATGCTTGGACTTGGCTAGGGATCCTGTTGTGACTTGTTGTGGTCACTTGTTTTGTTGGCCATGCCTTTATCGATGGCTTCATGTTCACTCAGATGCCAAGGAATGTCCAGTGTGCAAGGGAGAGGTGACAATTAAGAATGTGACCCCAATATATGGCCGTGGGAACAATAGCCACAAACCAGAGGAGGATCCAAGTATTAAGATACCCCTTCGGCCCAATGCAAGGCGGGTTGAGAGCTGGAGGCAAACAATTCAGAGGACTGCATTTACTATTCCAATGGAGGAAATGATTCGGCGTCTTGGCAGTAGATTTGATTTGACCAGGGATTTGGTCCAAGTCCAGCCACAGAATGCAGAGAGTGCCCACGGTTCACCTGAAAGAAATAACTCATTTCTCAATCAGATTCTGACTTCTAGGGGAATGCGCAGAGAACACAGCACAGTGGTGCCACCAGATGATGTGGTTGACGTCGATGATGTGGTTAGTGTAGACTTGACACAGGGCAGCCCCACTAACTCTGAGATGGGTGAAAGCCGCCGGTTTTCATCCCTTTTTCTTCGAAGATCACATACACATAGAGCTTCTACACTTTCAAATCTTACGTCTGCATTGAGTTCTGCTGAAAGGCTTGTCGAGTCATATCTTCACTACCATCCTGTGGAAATAAACCAAGAGCAGCCTCCATCAGTTGATGATAGAGATTCTGTGTCAAGCATCGCTGCTGTTATACACTCTGGGAGTCAGACAGTAGATACTGCAGTTGAAATAGATTCTACAGTGTCCCTTTCTACTTCATCATCCAGAAGAAGAAATGATACTTCAAGGGTTTCAGATGTGGACAGTGGAGATTCCAGAGCACATAGAAGGAGGAGATTGTACTGAAATGAGCTCCTTCCATGTAATCATTATTCCAGAATCTCATGAGGATTTAATATTCTCAGCACCTTCGTAAGTGCAAATTGCCTTTATATAGCTTTTTGTTCTAGAAAGTATTTAACTTTTTGCAGCAATCATTGATTTCCATGAGCTGTTTATAAAACCTTTTGAAACTTTGCTGCTATCCTTTAAGTGGTCTTTGATTTCTGTTTGTATGGAAAATTTGATATATAGTGAATCAAACCAGCCAACTTAATTGTTGCCCCTGTACATAGTCCTGGGAACTCTTATCTTTATTGATATATTTGCTTTCAATGCCCTAAATCATGTGTGAGTCTATTGTTTTAATTATTTTATGCATTTTTATGGATGAAACTATAGATTTTTTCTGTAGTTCGTCTTATATTCTGTATGTTGGGTGGGTGGCCAAGCATAAAGTTGATTCGATAGTGCATTGTGTTAACTTACAGTAATTAGCCCCTAATTAGGGGAAAATCAAGCATTCTTAAGGAATTAGGCCTGCATGGCCAATTCTTGCAGCCCAGTTAATACTGGGGAAAATTTTAAATTGATTTTATAGTTAGTTAGCATCCTCCCCTGCTTATGAGTTATATTAAACCGAAATGATTTGTTTCTGACTTGGTATGAAATATTTATTTCATTGTGAGTTAAGATTCAGTTAACTGTTTAGTGAATCTACTATCCTTCACATACTGTTGCAAATTTGATATTGAGTATGATATCTTATTTTTCTTCCATCGAATTTATAGAAGTTGTAAAGGTCCTTATTCTTACCACTTCTTATTTGATGCGACTTCTTAAAACATTTTCTAGAATGTTGTACAACCCCACTAATAAGCTTAAAATCTCAAGAAACCTCCTAAAACATCTGGACGAAATGAGCTTGTGCACTTGTTGACTATGCCGATTGTCTGGGTTTCTTTTTCTTTTTTTAATCTTGCTGTTTGTCTGGCTAACTTCTCATTCTGCGCCAATACTATAAGATTTCATGTCCTCACTTCATCATTTGCACTGAAAAGAACTAACAATTAATATGTACATACATCTATGTTTTTGTGGTTAGAATCTGATGTAGGACAGGTTGCTAAAGAAGCATTTGGGATTTTGAAAATTAGTAGTTTGGTCAATTTTGAAAAGTTTTATTTTGGCCTTAACTAGTGGTTTCCAAATTTGATAAGGGTTTTTTAGAATGTTTCTTAAAGGTTTCTATTCTCCAAATTTGAGCTTAACTCATATTGGTTTTTTTTGGTAGTTTTTTCTTATTTATTTATTAAGGATAACCCGTGCCTACGGCACTCTCAACTAAATTTATGCATACATCCATTTTATAGTGAGTCATAACAAAATTTAAACATACATACATTTAATAGTGAATCCTTTTTTCTTTTTCTTTTTTTCGATAGTGAATACCAATTGAGTTCACACAAAATGAAGTTTGGTCTATACCAATTGATATAAACCAAATGCTATGGAGCATTAAATGCTTTATGGGTTGGAACAAATGAGTTCAACCAAAACTTTACTGTTCAAATAAACAAAGGCTTCATTGTTCAAAATTTGATTCAACCAAATACAACTAAATACAAATTCACCACAATGTCTCATTATACAAATGCAATTAGATAATCAAGAGTAGAAAAAACAAAGGCTGAAGTTGAAGCAAATGCTGGAGTTGAAGCAGACTTCCGAAGATACATATCATTTATCCCCAAAATTACTGAAGTGTGAGACAACAGTACTGTTTATCATACTACAAAGTTATCTACATTTCTCTTTTTATCTTTCCAAAGTTCCACTTAAAAAGCGGAAATAATTAATGAATTAAATATATAAAACACTATTATACATTTCAAACGGCAAACTAACTCAAACTATTAAATAAATAAACACTATTATACATTTCTCTATATAGAATAAACTAAATGGCAAACTAACTCAATACTAACAATCAAAATAGAAAAATATGAAGGAAACAAAAGAGGAACAGAAAATATAAATAAATAAAGCTGTACGTTTAGAGGAAGGAAGGTGGACTGAGATAGCTGTGGGTTTGTGAGGTGGTGATGGTGCATTGGTGGAGGATAGGAAGCACGGACACTCCGCTTATGCTGTCGTATTTGTGTCAGACACGTGTTGGACACACATACTCCTTGTACACGCCAATATACATGTCTGACACGCTAATGGCGTGTCTTGAATTTTTTTTTTTTATTTATTTTCAATGGACACATCTAGAACACTTCAGGGACACGTATTGGACACTTTTGGATGACTTGGGGATGTTACTTTCATATACATTACACATAAAAATATATAAAAACATATTTTTTGCCGCATCTCTGTCGTGTCCGTGTCCGTATTCGTGTCCATGTCCTCACTTTTTGAAAATTGTCGTGTCCCGTTTCCGTATCTGTATCCGTATTTGTGTCTGTGCTTCTTAGGATGGAGGCTCAGGATGGTGAAGGCGGTTGAGGTGAAGTTGTTTGGCTGTGAAAAGGAAACAAGAGAGAGAAAAAGGAAGGTGTTGGGTCTTTAGAGAGAAAGAGAGAGAGAGAAGTCGAGTTAATAGGGAAAGAGGGGTGGTTCGTCTTGCATTGGGTTTGGTCTTCAGTTATGGGGTTGTAGAGAGAGAGCATGAGACAGGAGAAAGAGCTTTGTAGGTCACTACACCTTACCTTTTCCCATGGCTTAGCATAACCTTTCTCGGTCTCTTAATCTCTTACTTCTTCTCTCTTTTCTCCTTTCTCTGACCATCCTTCCTTCTCTCACCACATAGACCCATTTTCCCCTTCGTTATCTCCAACCACATTTCAACATGGCCGAAACTCTAGAAAGCACAGACACACCGTTTAGGGTGCTGTTTGCATGTCAGACACACCGCAGACACGGATACTCTTAGGATACGTCAAAATACGTGTCAGACACGCCAGGTGGCGTGTCCTGTTTTTTTTATTTTTTTTTAAGCTGTGGACACGTCGGGGACACGGTTGGGACACGTCGAGGACACGGCTAAGACACGTTTAGAACATGGTGGGGGTTGAAGTGTAATTATGAAAATTTTTTAATGGGGTATATTTTTTAATTTTCTTAACTTCAATGTAAAATGTACAAAATATCCCAAATCAAAACATTTCTTCTTCTTCTTCTTCACTGTCCAGATCTGCTGCCACTGTATTTCTCCTTTTTTCCTTTTTTTTTTTTTGTTCTTTTTCTTATTCACTGCCCTTTCTGCTGTTTGTTTCACTGCTTCTTATGTTTAATGTGGGTACTGGCCTGCAAAATCAACTAAATAAATTGATACTGCTTACCTGTCACTGCTGTTTTTTATTTTTTTGTAGAAGTTGGATGCTTGCTAATTCATGCTTTAGACAGTAATGAATCTAATGATGTATTGGAAGATAATCTTCTTTAACTTGTGGCATTATATATGCTTAATGGATGATAAATTGATGACCTGTTGTCTATTATGTTGAGTATTGGATTTTTTAATTTTTTTTGTGATAGGTGAATATTATATTTATAGACATGGAAAATAAAATATATATAAAAATAATAATTTTTTGTCGTGTCCCTGCCGTATCTATGTCTCCTATTTTTTGAAATTGCCGTGTCCTGTGTCCGTATCTGTGTTCGTGTTCGTGTTCGTGTTCGTGTTCGTGTTCGTGTTCGTGTCCGTATCCGTACTTCTTAGCCGAAACCCATACCAAGCCTTCTCATCTTTTTCTTCTTCCTTATCCAAAGCTGAAAACCTTCTCCTTTTCTTCTTCTTTCCGCTCACCTTACAGACCAAATGTAAACAAATTGCACAGCATAACAAAACTGCTTACATAGACATATATGTACACACACCAAAAAATTGGGAACAGAGCAACCCCCAAAATTTTCAAAATCTAACTCCTTTGCTTGTTCATCCCATCTGAGACCACCACCACTCCAAACACGGCCTATAACTCAACCCATCAAGTTGCTTACATACTTATTATATTCTTCTTGATCTCTCTCTACATCCTCGCCAATTCACACCAACCACAGTGGACATGGTCCTCCACATTACCTACACACCAAAAAAATTCACACACAATTAATCGCAGTAAATAACAAATCAGTAACTATTACTCTGAAACACAACCCACAATGCACAACACAAATCTCATTGAAAAGATAAAAAGAGAAAATTATAAATATGATAGCTGAAAACTCTGCTGATGAATCCTTCCTCACGCAAATTGAATGGCTTAGGGAGGTTGTATGGTTGGTTGAGAAGTGAACGGACGGTGGAGGAGGAGAGGATGAGGGAAGGTGGTCTGTGTATAATTAGTGTTGGTGGCCATGGTGGCCAGCCATGGGTAAGAGGTGTACAGAGGTTTGCTGGGGAGAGAGGTGTTCTAGGGAGGAGAGGATGAGAGGTTCACCATCTGAAGGTTTCAGCCAGGGTAAGGTATGTGGCTTAAGCAGTAAAAAGGAGAGAGGATCCCACTCTATGTTACTTGGAACCCGAATTGTTCCAATACGTGGAACAGAAACGAGAACATGGTATGCCATATGTTATAAAATATGGTACGCTAGTGATAGACTTCTGTGAAATGTACTATTAAAATTAAGGTAGTTCTAGAATAATTTTCTTTAATAATCAAACACTTAATAAAACATAATTTATAGTTTTTCAAATTAATCCTCTAAAAACACATTGTAGGAATATTATGGCCCATTTTTTTTTTGCATATTGTTATGCAAAAATTCTATTCTTCCTATATTTTTGTTCATTATAATTGATTTTTTTTCCACCGTTAGGTGACCTTTAAAAACATAAATAGGAAAAAAGTTTGGGATCGCTTTGGATCGCTATATTTGCTGTTTTGAAATGCTAGAGTATCATGTTTCAGAACGCCTTTCTAAAAATATAATTCGCTAGGACATATTCCACTACAAGAAGAAATAGTCTAAGCATCAGCTGGAAGGCAGATGTGCAACATTAAATGCCTTCACCAACCCCACATTTGAAAAAGAGAAAAAGAAGGAGAAAAAAAAGAGTTGTCAAGTGTGGGGCCATTGGTTGTGGCGTTTTTAAGTGGGAGTTGGAGACGTAAAAGGTGTTGAGATTGATCTGGACCGTTAATTGAAGCAAAGAAAATGTTCTCCGCCTTTGTATCAAATTATAAGAGATAGACATTTTCAAAAAACTACTGTGAAATGTTATATAGATTATTTAGAATTCTATTAGGTTTAGGATGAGTTAAGGTCCTAACCCTCCATTAGGATCCATTCATAATTGATAATATCATTTAGTTTTAGGAGTTCTCTTTTACTTGTGTATTCAACAGCCTAGTATTTTAGATCAAAATCTATGCCTTTTCGAGTGCTAAAACAATATCTAGTTCTTTCGCTCCGTCGCTACGTCACTACGTTGCTACATCAAGTGGTATCAGAGCAAGGTCTTTCCTTGTCTCCATAACAATGACAAGTGGTGTTCATAGTTTAGTGGGAGAGACAACAGCAGCAGCTTAGGGAAATCCAAGATTTGCAGCCTGGATTGAATCTCAACACTAACAACAGACTACCAGTAGTACAAGGGGAGCCAGTAGTAGGAGAAAAATCCTAGACACGTAAGACATAACCCTACGCGCGGCTGCAAACTATCCAACATATGATGGTGGTTCAACTGATAAAGAGATCGAGGAGTTAGCTTCAATCAAACAACCAAGAGAGGAATACCGGAACAATAGCTCCGTATGAGGGTGGACCTCCCATCTTTTGACTGACATTTGGGCATAGAAGATTTCCTTGACTGTTGAACGATTATTCGAGTACTTGGGCATCGATGAAGAGAAGAAGGTGAAATTGGTTGCATAAAAGATTTAAGGGTGGTGCTTCTTCTTGGTGGGAGTAGTTGTTTTTCGTCAAGTATGTGGCAGAATAAAAGCAAATTTTGGATATGGCGTATAAAGCTGTTGATGAGAGCACAATTTCTTCTTCCTCCATTGGATAAATTGCATCTGGTTCCACTCCCTAAGCTTCTTGGCATGAACATTATTGCACACCACTTGGTTGAAAAAGTAGCTAAGATACACAGACGTCAAGCAAAAGCTGGAAGAGAGGAGTTGCATCTTCGCTAGGAAAGATTTCCTATGGGCATGCACAACAAGCTTAAGCATGGCAAGTTTGGTCTCGTTCACATCTTGTAGAAAATCGATGACAATGCTTATGTGGTGGATCTTTTTGAAGACTTAGCCATTTCCAAGACTTTTAATATTCAAATAGCTGTTCGAGTATCATGCATTTACTTCTCCTACAGTACTTGTGCTAAACTGAAGGAGTTCTTTTCAAGGAGAGGGGACTGATGTAGGATAGATTGCTAAGGAATCATTGGGATTCTTGCTAAAGAAGTATTGGGATTCTGAAAATTAGTTGTTTTGTCGTTTTTTAGAAAGTTTTGTTTTGGATTTTAACTTTTTCTAGAAGGTTCCAAATTTTATAACGTTTTTCTTTAAGAGTGTTTCTTTTGGTTCCTATTCTATAAATTAGAGCTCAACTCAGATTTGTTATTTTTGGCAATTTTTCTTATCTTTTTATTATTTTAAATTCTATTAGATTTAGAACATGTCTACTATAAATAAAGTTGTAACACTTGATTGGGATTCATTCAGGATTATAATATCATTTAGTTTTTAGAGTTCTCTCTTTCTTTTGGTTTCAAGAGCCTTGTCTTCTAGAACAAAGTCTAGACCTTTTTGTATACGAGAACAATATCTAGTTCTTTGCCTACGCCGCTGCATCAGAATTACAGATGATTTCACAAATACTAGTATGCCTGCTAATTTCTAATTTCGTTCCTTCTTGTTTTTTCTTTTGTTTGTGTTTCTTCCTTTTTGTTCTAATTTGTTTGGTAACTCTGAAGTGGGAAGCATGGAGTTGCCATGGAAGTGACTTCTCCCTTGTGTTCTGGATTTAAAATGGATAATCTATTGATTATCTATGGCTTTTAGGCTATGTTTTGTCAAAATGTCTTTTTCATGTTGTGAATTCTTCGCTTCGTACTATGGATTGTCATACTGACTTAGAAAGCATTTAACACGTAAACCACATGAAATTTATTCTGGGACCACATTATTTGCAGAAGTATGACTCTTTGTTCAAATTCATCCCATAGTTTACAACTTTATAAGCTATAATTGTTAGAGTGCATACACTACTTATCCGAAAAAACTTGTTTAAGAGTTCATAAATAATGCTGTTGCTTGTCATGTGTTTTCTGTTTTTGGGGGGTGGGAAGAGCAGAGCGGCAATTAGTGTCAGAGTTTTCCAGAGTTACTGTGACTGCCACTTACAAACACAAGTAGCCATAATCTGCATGTCCTTGATTCCATAAGTAGCCATAGTCTGCTTGTCCTCAAGACACAATCCTTAGTTTGCTTTCTGATCTGGTTTCTTGGATCTGTTCGGCGTTTCTTCATTTTCTTTTAACTCGTTTGAAAGGTTTTTCTAACAATACTTCATCCGAATTTGCTGCCCATGACTGTTTCACCACTTCTGTCCGAAGACAAGTTGTTTGGGGCTGGAATTAGATCTCTGTTTTGTGATAATGCTTGGACAGGGTGTTATGTCCTTTTAGTGTCTCATGATCCTTTGAAACTTCGTCAGATATAATTGACCGCTAGTGCTTGGACCCAGGTTTATTCTTTTTAGATTGACCTAAAGCTTTTCAATTTGTTCTTCTAGGACATGTTAAATGTTTCTCAGTTTTGTCTGACTCATTTGAATTTTACATGATGCAATTTTAAATGATGGATCATGCCATGAATTATTGTGATTGTGTTGTTGGCTTATCATAACACCAGACTGCCGTGGTAAGAAAACACTGTAAACCCAATAATTCCAGAAAGGGGATATGAACTAGGGCTGGCAAAGTGAGCCTGTAACCATCAATACGCCCGATTATTTCCATGATAAATGGGTTTGGGTCCAATGATTATAATAAATAAGCTGTTATTGGGTTAATTACAAAATACTTATTTATTAATGGGCTTAAATGTGTTGATCTACTGGACTCATTAAACACCCAATAAAAACAAACCAATTTCACAACATCAATCCACCAACCCTATATGGATTCCCGATTAGGCTTTTCAAATTTCTCTTGGCTCTGGAAGTTCTCTCGCTCCTGCCGCGCTAATGATATCTCTTTTGCTCAAAGTGTGCTTGTTATTGTGCATCCAGACCTTGAGAATACCTTTACCAACCCCAGCTTCATTGCAGAACTCTTCTACCAACCTTTCATCGCACTTCTATATCTCTCAACCTAACTTTTCAGAGAATGAGAACATCTTCTCCTTCCGTTCCTGGCTGAATCTGGTTCGAAACTGCTTTTGCCCATTTGGGTTCTCTGCCTTCGCCATGACAGTGGAAGTTGCTGTGGCAACCACAGGCGACGCATTTTAAAGAGGTGGGGTCAGTGGGGTTGGTGGTGGGGGAGGCCATGAACTCTCTGCAACAGTCCACAGCGTGGCCACCCAAGCTGGCCGCATGGTTCTGGAGACATTCCTTATATATTGCCACCGCCCTAGTGGCTGAGGAGGGTGACGGTGGTGGTGCTGTGAATTCTTTTTCACCGCAAAGCTGTCGGTGTAGGAGAAGGACTTATTGGGCTAAATAGCCACTAGTGTTGGTAATGCTGGTGGGTGGGCCGCCCATGGTGGTGGTTCCATTTCATTGGCTCAAAACCAAAATCTAGGGTTAGGTCCATTTCGCCACTGCCGCTGCCATCATCAATGGATTGGTTTTGGGTTAATGAGTTCAACTTGTGTCCAACTAAGCCCATTTAAATTCAATCCGTTTGTTAATTGGACATATTCAGGCTAATTCATTTAAACTTGCAACTCATAAACATCCAATCCAAATCCGCCCATGTACCACCCCTAGGGATATCCTATAATTATAGTAGATTAATACACGAGCTATACAAGAAATGGGTACTTCTTAATCATAAAATATATGTGCAATAGCAATATATAAGTAGAAATTGTCTTTATATGATTTCCATTGAGATCATAAAATAATTAGATTGTTCTTTGAAATCTTTTGTCAAGAAACGCTGGTATTTCATAGTGATTTTTGCAGACAATTTTAGCTTAGACTGGTTGGCCTAAGTCGCAGAGCAACTGAATTTTAGGGGACTCATGCAACCAAATGCAGAAAAAATAAGGCTAGCCACTGCTGATTGTTATTCATTTACTTCTCTGTATTGCTGTGGCAGCTTAATGGCATAGGCCCGATTCTGAAAGATATGCCTAAGTTGTGGTGGTGTTACAAAAGGGGTTTTTTTTTTTTTTTTACCGGTGTCCCAGCTAATTTGCACGCACTTTGACTAATCCAAGGTCTGTGCAGTCGTCTTGTCCCTTACAATCTAGATAATTACCGAGCCAAAGAACATAGAGGTGGCCCCAATGAGTTGATACTAAGAGGTTTTGAACTTAAGACTTTAAAGAGAATAAACTCCTAAATCTCAAGCTTTTACCATCAAATTAAACTTGAACACATTTTGAAGTTTGATAATCTTTTCAGGTCAACTTGATAAATTTATATGTACTATAAGATTGTCTAAAAAAACATACTTACTCAGGCTTGGGTCGTGATTTGGTCGAAAGATAAACAAATCAAACTTTAATACATTTTAAAGTTTGATAATTCTCTGAGCTTAATTTGATGAATTTATATACACGCTATGATTATAAAAAAAATTAAGTTATTCAACTTCAGCTTGTGATCGGATCGAAAAATAAACAAGTCCAATTTCGACACACATTTTAAATGTTGTTAAATTTTTAAACTAAACTTGAATAATTTATTACTTGTCTCAACTTTGCTTGTTTACAACTCTAAATTGCTTTCTAGTACATGAATTAGCATACTGAGAGGAATCCCTCAGTGGTAGTGTGATTGATTGTCAGAAAGCACATCTTTTATTCACTAGGGCGGTTTTAAGTACCCAGTGAGAGCCTTGTCTGCACGACCCTTACAATCAGTATTTAATCCATACTTTTATTGGGTAAACCCCAAAGATTGCAGCTTCCACATTGTCGCACTAATACCACTAAACTGTGTTCCATAATTGCAGTGCAAAGTTGGCTTTTTTTTACTTTTTGGGTACATGTACATACATACATGCAAAAGGTTATACAGGCAGCATCGGGCGCAATTTTTTTTGAGTTACCAGGTGCAAAAGGGCAGGGCGTCCTAGCTTTTTGAGGAAGGGATGATGACTCAAACCCCACGACCTAAGGGTGCGGGTGGGGGTATTTGTTCCACTTGACCAACTCAGCTAGTCGCATCCGGCACATATTCAAATGTGGAAGCACTCTGCAGACACATTGGATTCTTTGGTACTTGACAAGTCTAGGTAATTTTTTGATCCTGCTGTTGCTCTTTGCTTTTACTCAGCAAGCTGATTACTTGGGTAAGACATGAATTCACTTTCTTATCTTCTTTTTTCTTGGTTTTTATAACTTATTTGTCCATGTCCTTGGCTGAGAACATCATGATAACTTAGGTGATGAGTAGTAATATGATGATGATGACTATAATTAAAGTTTGGTGTTGATCATGGAAGAAAAAGGGATTGGAATTGGTTGGCTTGCCGTGTGTCCAAAGGCAACTTGAATTGGTCAAACAATTCTCATTATAACTTAGTGAATTGATCTTTTATCGGTTTGATCTTTACGAAATTGCAGCTTCAATCATGCATTGAACTCTCTTCAATATGGTCAAAACATGGTGTACCACTCCAATCACACTCATCTATCTCTCTCTCTCTCTCTCTCTCTCTCTCTCTCTCTCTCTCTCTCTCTCTCTCTCTCTCTCTCTCTCTCTCTCTCTCTCAAGTTTGAGCTAGTACTCATCAACATTATAGCCTGTTGAGAACTTGAGGAAAGAAAGGGAGAGGAAGAGGAAATAAAATTATTTATTTTGTTCGGGTCTAATTTAGGTGGGAAGACAAAGAAATGGAAAAGAAAAAATTTATTTTGCTTTCTTTTCATTAGTTATTTTACGGAAAATGTTATTCTTACGTAATTTGTGTACAGAAATCTGTACCAGAATGATGTGGCAATAACAGTTTTGTAATTAATAAGCATCTAGATGGACTCTTTATTTTAAAGTGATAGGCATACAATTTAGCCACATCATTCTAGTGATAAATTCTATATGATTTTTCTAATTGTATAGCATTACCCTTATCCTACTATATGGACACTTTTTTTCTTTTCTTTTGCAAAATAGAGAAATCCCTTTCCCTGCATTTTCTCTCTTATTTGGGCTCCACTCTTGTTTTCTCTCACATCTCTTATGCATAAGAGAAAAACCAACGAAATTTTAATGATTAGGTAGAGAAAGAGTGTGATACCCTCTATGAACTTCATTTTTTAACTCTACCTTTGATGGCGATAGACAAGGTGGCAGATTGAAGAAATGTGAAAACAATAAGAACATCATTCCGTAATTAACTATTTTCTTATAATAACAAAGAAAATTTGAAAAATAAGGAAAATTAATTTCTTAGAACCAAGATTGTTAAGAAATCATTGCATCGTTAGCTTATTTATTTATTTATTTATTCTCTTCAGCTAAACTCTCAACCTTTATACTGGGACCTTCGGTAGAGCAATGATGTTGTAATTCAAATAAATTCAAAACCGGTGGCTCTGAATTAAAATTCAAATGAATAATTCTCATTTTGTTACTATGTTCAAGAGGGTAGATATTTTTAAATGTATACAAATAACATAATGATGCATATTATATATTTATGTAAAACTTGGATTGAGCTGGGCGACAATCTTAATCCTAGCCCAACTTGAAAAATAATTGCGTCTAAAATTTCAGCTTGACTCAACCCTACATACCTATATTTCAATCCCATGTCCTCAAAAAAATAAGTGACTTTGCCCAACATGGAAAATAATCTCGGATAAATTTTTAACTCAACTCGACTGTACAAACCTATATTTCAATCTCAACTTCTAAAAAAAATAAGATACTAGCGAACTTTGTAGAACCTTAGATAAAAATATTATGACATATGAAAGAAATAAATTTTTTTTAATTTTCTAAAGAGACTAAAAGCTTGTTTGGAATTTGAAAGAGGAAAATAAAAGAAAAATTTTAAAAATATTTCTTTCCTTTTCCTTTCTTTATTTGATTTTACCTCATTCCCTTATTTTATCTTTCGTTACATTTATTTTTCTTTTCATTTCCTCGCAAGTTGTAAAGAGGCCGTAAGAGTTGAGCCCTTCCTCCAATTGGGTTTGCTTTTTATTGTAACTATAGATTTTGTGAACATCATCATGCCCAATGAACACCTGTCTGAGGGCATATTTGTAATGGTAAGGGGACTGTAATAATTATTGGAAGTCTTATCATTATCAACATATCATCACATTTGGTGTATATTTTTAAGGCCAGTGTCCCTTCCCTTCCAAACAATTAAACAGCATCCCAGGTTGAGAAAAAAAGTGGAAGTTACAGGCAGGCATGCATGCATGTGATGATAGTCATGATGATGATGATGGGCACTGATAAAATGATTAGATAAAACCAAAAGAGAAAGCTTTGACAAAATGCCCTAATCATTCTGTCTCAGTGAGCAATGGATCCTTCTATTGCTAGGGCTGTAGTAGAAGGTGTCTTTTCCTCTCTCTCTCTCTCTCTCTAGCTCCTTAGTAATCATACAACAGCTATCATTTCTTTAATCAATTGCTATCAAACCTAGTTTAGGCACACCTCAATAATGCAAATCTAACCAAGGTTTCATAATTGCTCAACTATACATCAGCAACTTTGCCACTTGGCACTTGAACTGTCAACTTTGCCACATGTGAGAGAGAGAGAGAGAGAGAGAGAGAGATTTACTAATTTAACAGGGAGCTAAAATTAGCATTAATTGTGAATGTCTGTCATTGTCATTTGATGTTAATCATCTCAATTAAAATTTATCAATTAGGAATGGACTTATGCTTAAGTAGCTAGCATTTGTTGATTAGTGATCAATAAGACTGATGCTAGTATTCATCATTTAACTTCTTGGCTATAATTATTGTATAAATTAATTATAAGAAGTCCTTAAAATATTGCGTTTTTTCAGTTTTGATAGGAATTTTAAATTTTAAGTTGAAGATCAATAAATGTAATAACTAAATTTTGTTGTAATTGCTTTACTCTTTGGCCGGGCTTTATGATGGTTTCTATTTTCTTTGTGAGTGCAATATGAGGAACATTCCCCCAAAACTATTCAACCGCAGGAGTGGTGGCCGTAGATGGTGATAGTAATTTGTTGATCATACATTACGATGGTCGACATTAGGGGTTGTCGATGAAGTGGTGATGCGCTGACGATATTAATGTCGTATTTAGAATTCGAATTTATTAACAATAAAAAAATAAAAAATAAAAAAAAGTGAAAAAAATAAAATAAGATGATAAAGAATTTTGTTCACTTTTTTTTCACATTTTTTCTTTTCTTTTTTCTTATCAAATCTTTGTTCCAAACACAACCTAATGACTATCATACCCTTGGCTGATTGGAGAATATAAGAATTGATGATTGTTACAAAATATTATAGAAGATTGAGAATGAAGGTAGAATTACTACTCACAAACGCAACTATGAGTAAGTCACTAACTAATAAGTGACATATTAATTAAAACCCACCATTAATTAAAAAATGACTCATGGCTGCAACTATGAATAATATTCTCCAAGCTAAAAATAAAATGTAGTAAAAGGGCCTAAGAATATTGAATAATTTATACCAAAAGCAGTTAGGTCCGTTTTGGGGGGTGGGGGTAACGATTTTTCAGCCCCATAGTAGGATCATTATTACAGAAATTGACTGGGGAATCCATCTCATCAGAAGGGCCCACCCTGATAGTCTTCTGATGATACAGGGAGTAATAGGGCCTATACATATGTCATATTCATCCAACTGGGCCCGGATCTTGGTAGGTCTGCTCAAAGATCTACTTCTTAAGGGAGCTTCTCCATTCCATACAAAAAGTCCAGTCACCCATTAGAAAAATGACCAGTCCTATATTTGCTAAAGGTGAACAAAAATCGTACTCCATATTAATGAAGTAAAAATTGTACTTCAATTTGATAGAAGTTAATTTTCTACCAGTTTTAGAAGGAAAAAAAAAAAATCATAACATTTGCCCAAAAAAAATTTGTATGCAATTTGTAAGCTAGCTTATGGAAATAGCTTTTTTTGGTGGTATTTTTCAACTATAATTTAATTTTTGTTTTTATTTTTATGAGCCTTAGGTTATGCACACCCATAAAAAAATTAAATATTGATTAAAAAATATTTAAGAAAACAAAGCTACTTAAATAATAAACCAGAAGCTTTTTTATTTGCTAAGTACCTTTGATTTCTGTACTCGTGTTTTTTATTTTTCAGTAAAAAAGTCCAAAGCGCAAAGACCATATAAAAAAAATTATTTTAATAAAAAAATAGAAGAGACCAAAAAAAAAAAATAGTGAAAAAGCTGCTTAAAAACCTGCTGCCAAATGCTTAGTAACCCCTCAAAATTACTGAAAAAAAAAAAAAAAAAAGAGAACTACTATTTTCACAGTTCTGTTGTATTCTTCTAGAGCCCTCTCATACAAGTGGAGCCCTGTTCCTGTGAGGAGGAGGGCTTAGGGTATGTTTGGTTGGAGATAAGAAAATAAGGAATAAATTATACTGATGGGTGATAAGTAATACCTGATGTGATGGGGATTACTCATATTACATTTGGTTAAGATGAGATTATAATAAGGATAAAAAAATATTATTTTATCAAAATATCACATTAAAAATAAAAAAATTAATAAAAAATAATTTTAAATTATAATATAGCTATTTAATATTATATTAACTTATTATAATAATAAAAGAAGAGTAAAAATGTCATTTTCGAGTTTATTCTAAGAGAGAGGATAAGTAATACCATATCCTCTATGGTATTACTTATATCCCATTGTGGAGAATTAATAGTCCAGAGGGATGACTAATCCCATACAATTTTTTTTTACTAAACATCAATTTTATGGGACACACGGAATAACTAACCTAATCCCCTACTTTTATCCCTCAACCAAACATGCCCTAAGACTACAATGAGACTGGAGATAACAATCTTTATAATAAAAAAAAAATAGTTTTATGTATATCATAGCACAATTTCTGTGACTAAGGCATTACTATGTTACTTTAAAATAAATAGTTTGGGATGGATAGAGCAAACTTTCATTATTCAATCAAAATTCAATTTCAATTTTTATGATAAACATAAACTAAAAGCCATTAAAAAGAAAACTAAATTTTAATTAAAATTTCAAAAAATATAAAAAAAAACTAATTAATAAAGCTAACTTCTGAGTTCTACCAAACAAAGTCCAATGTCATGCATTGAATATTAGATTGGATAAAATATGTTGATACAATAATATTATCGATGTATTGTAATATATCTCTAAAGTTTAAAACTATGCATATAAGTACTGTTATTATACCTTTAAATTTAGCATATATTTTTTGCGTTTAAAATGAAATTATGAGGAGAGAGGTAAGAGTTGTGAGAAAATGGAGAAATTATTCAATTCTATTATAGTGTCTTGTCTTTTTTCTGTTGCTTAACTTTTCACAAATATAATAGATTCTCTTTATTAAGTGAATAGATGTAGTTGAACTTATTCACAAAGAAACGCAAATAAATTTTCAAAGATACGGGAGGTGTGGTAAATTCAATCACCTCTGCAATATATTTTTTTTTCTCTTTTTTTTTTGGGCTGGTTAGGTATTGTTTGATTGGTGGGCCAACTTTTGATAGATACACATATATAATACATACAATTTGGGCTAGCACAGTTGACTAGAGTTTTTGGTTTCCATTAAGAATGTTAGAGTTCGAACCCCTCTCTCCCCAAATCCCCTTCCCAATTTTAGCCTTCTTGATAAATCAAATAAATAAATAAATAAATAAATAAATAAATACAATACTATATGGACCAGGTCTTTGGTCCAAATGGTTATGAGCCTACCTCAACTTAGACAAAGTCAAGAGTTTGAATTGTGACAGAAGAGTAATGTTTAGGATAGATAATATCTGATACTCTCATTATTTTCTTTCTAAAATTAGTCTACAAATATATTAACTTTCACACCCCTATTAACACCCCCCCCCAATTGCTAATTATGCATGTATTTGATTCATTTTAAAATTAAAAAAAAAACTATATAGAGAGAGTAAAGAGGAAGAAAAAAAATTATTCAGTATTTCTAGAGCACTCTCTCTCCACCACTCATGTATTGTGGATTCCCAACTATATGGAGTCTTAGCGTAAGAAGGGTCCACTTCTATATGAAAAGAGGTGCATGGCAACGTGGTACACCAAGAACATATGATGTTATGTTTAGAATTCAAATTTATCAAAAAAATAAAAAATAAAAATAAAAAAGTAAGAAAAAAGATAACAAAATGAGAGATTTCAAATCCTTCTTTTCTTTTTATGTTTTTGAACTCTTCACCTTCTCTAATAACAAAAACATACGACTTAATTTCATATCTTTTTTTTTTTCTCTTCCTTCAAAAAATCTTTAATCTAAATGAAAGATTTTTCGAGGGAGAGGGAGGGAGCATGGATGAAGATATCAATAGAGCAAGGGGCCATGGCCCCCCTAAGATCCACAAAATCTCATTAAATGTAGTACAAATTAAGGCCCAAAATTTTTGATATAGTAAAATGGTCTTTCTAATTTTAAAAATATTATATTTAATATCGTATGTAATTCATTTTGTGGCTCATTTTTGTTGCTACTTCGGCTTATTTTTATTGATTTGTGATTTATTTTGTCAGTGACCTAAGTTTTATGCTTAGCCATAACTAATTAATTAAGATTTAGGATAAAATTTAATAAAAAAAACACAAGTTTCTATTTTCTTTATAGATTGGTTAAAAAAATTTTTTTGGCCCTTTTGATTCTACTGCTACTACGGAACATGCATTTTGGGATATAAATGTCGTTAAAACAAAATTTCAAAACAAGTTGAAAAATGATTTTCTCACAAGTATTTTGATTATATACATTGAAAAAGAAGTTGGTGAGATATTTAATAAAAATTCAGTCATAGATGAATTTCGTCACATGAAGTGTTATCGAGTGTCATTTTGATTGACAATGAACTTCAAATGCATTAAAAAAATACTTTCTTGTGATACTTTGCTTTCATGTCTTAGTTAAGATTAAATTGATGTTATTTTTTATTTTGATAAATTAAATATAGCTTTCATTATTAATTGTAATTTTTTTTTATAGATCTATTCTTGGCCCCATGAATTATTGACTTGGTACCTGGGAGAGAGGTGAAGAATTATTCAATGCTTTGGAGTATTATGTCATTTACACTCAATTACTCACATAGTGATAGAATTCCCTTGCTATGTGAAGTCAAATACTCTACTTAAAAGGTGTAGGAATGGCAATAAACCGTGACGGGGCGGGGTGGAGGTTGGAATCTCCATTCTCATCTCCATCTAAAATATCCACTTCTATCCTCACATGAGGATTAATTTGGACCTCTACCCCCGCCTTCACAGGTACAAGCCTATCTTCATTCTCACCTCCACCCTCGCCTTCATCTTCACCTTGCCCCTAGCCCAAATCCAAGCCCAAATTCATGCCCAAATTTTTTTTTTTGGTATAAAAAAATCAAACAACACAAAACCCAATAAAAAAAAAAAAAAAAAAAAACTAAAGTATCATGAATATTAATAGTATCATAGTCTCCGCTTGACAGTGTTCAAACATTTTAGATTGCATATGAATCAAAATAGCATTATTATACTGTCAAAACAAATAAAGTTTAAAATAACAAATTAAAAAGCCACCAAACAAATAATATTAAAAAATTATTAAATATAAATTAGAGACCCATTAATATAAAATCTAATAATAATATCACTAGCACACCTCACATAAAAAACTAAAGCAACTTATATAACAAAAAAATAAGAATAAAAATAAATTATTAAAAATCAAAAAGGAGCATGAAAAGAAGTTAGTATATTCTCACCTTTATTATCGCATGTTTTTTTATTTTACTCTCTATTCTCGTCTTATGTCCTTCATCCCCTCTCCACTCCAGATGAAACGGATGCTGTCGAATCTCAAAACTTGTTTTTTTTAATTCATTTTCATCTCCGAAGAGATGAATGACACACCCCATAAGAGTAGATGAGCAATCACACGCGATGTTCAAGGAGCACTTAATAATTTCTCGAGGGAGGGAAAGGATTTGTAATTAACTAATTAAAGAATTGGGCGATCAAATGATTGCTGCTCCGGAATTTGTCCCCTACAGGCGTTGCAGCTGTCCCCATCAAAAGTAAGTCCCACTCCTCTACCCCAATTTATGTATCTAGATTCTATACTCTATACACTACACACAACAGACACAGCTATCATTTGTGACACCTCTGCGGCCTCACTGCCTCTGCCTCGCGCCCATCACCCTCTCGCTCTCTCTCTCTCTACTCACGTCATCTCTCTGACAATTCCTTCATCATTATTCATTCAACTCACACGCGTTACTCACGTGATTAGAAATTATTCGGTGCTTTGCACCACTATGTAGCCTTGTTTCTCCTTACACCATAACCGTTGCTAATATGTGCCCTACAGATATCTTGTTTCATTGCATATCATATTATAAATTATAAATTTCACAGTTTTTTAATATTTTGTATAATTAAATAAAGCATACTTAACATGTATTCTAAGAATGCTTATTTATATTTGCCAAAATTATTTTCACCCATAAAAATGTAAAGGTCATGTAGTGCTCTAAATACTTAAATTATATCACATAATATAGATTTTAATATCTTGCTAGAATTTATAAATAGGCAGATGTTAATATATGTCCTTATGGCACATTATAAGTACATTTTGTTTGATTATATAAAGTGCTAAAATTTGTGTTTTCATAATATCTGACACTTTATGCACAAAAAAAAAGGGTGAAAAGAAATACGTGAAAACTCAATTTATAATACTTTGTATAATCAGACAACATATTTCAAATACGCCCTAAAAAAATATGTTAGCAGGACCCTTATAAATGTTGCTATTTAATTTCTTCAAGACGTTTGAAGAGAGAAAAGTCCCGACAGATGATATTAGCTCAGCTGTGATAGTTTAATAAGTAGGTGAAACAACTTCAATAATTTTATTTTATTGAGTCAAGGACTTAAAATTTTCTTTTACAAATCAAAGGACATGTTTTTATTTTTGTTGTGTTTTCTTTCACAGATGTTCAGATAAGTCTATTTAATTATATTTTTTTTATTTTTTATCTTTACTAACTTTTTTAACCAATATTCTATTTTCTATCTTTGATACTTGCAGAAAGAAAAAAAAAAAAAAGAAAAGGAAAGGGAAAAGAAGGAAAAATAGAGAGAAAATGATTTTTTTTATTTGCAAAGAAAAATGGTCCAGTGAAAGGAAAATTTGTTACGCCCAAGTTTGCCTAGCACAATATTGTCCTCTTTAAGCCGTTACCTGTACGGTTTTACAACGCGTTGTACTAAGTAGAAGACCGAACCTTCTTATATATCTCTTCACTTTATTTTTCCCAGATGATGTGAAATTTCTACCATATCTTGTGCACCTTCTCCTCAAGGGCTTCGCTCAAAGGTTCTGTCTATCATAGTCACCCCATCTTTGGGCAATACGTCCTCGCGTTGGGCTTCAATCTGCACACTTCTAGCTAGAATTAGCTCTAATATCATTTTGTCACACCCAGTCCGTCTAACTCAATATTGTCTGCTTTGGGCTGTAGCCTGTACTGCTTTAAAAAGTATTATGCTAAGTAGATGACCAAACCTACATATATAGCTCTTTACTTTTCCTTCTCCAAGAGATGTGAAACTTCTACCATGCCATGTGCATCTTCTCCTCGAGAACTTTCATAACAAATTTTGGCCATTACAAAATCAATTTCCGTTACTTGAAATTAAAAGTAAAGAGGAAGAAAAATAATAGAATATCCATTAAAAGGTAAAGAGGTAGGAAAATGAAAGGAATGTAAGAAGAAAACAACTCTCTCTCATTCCTCTGCTCTTTCTTCTTAAATTAGAAACCAAACAAAGGAAAAAAAAATTTTCTTTCCTTTTCCTTTCCCTTTCCCTTTTCCTTTTCCTTTTCCTTTTTCTTTCCCTTTCCCTTTCACAAATATGATACAGAAGGTTAACTTATACTTTTAGCTTCTTTCTTTTTTTTTTTACCGGAAACAAGAAAATACTGGTTCAATGGCGATTATAATTCATAGCAATAACCGTGAGTGGAGCATCAAGAATATTAATCCAAGCTGACCGTTGGAACTTCTAGCACAATGCTTTAATTTTTTTGACTTCCATTAACATTTCTACATCATTTGAGATTTCTAATGAGAATCTTATAAGTCAACTAATAAATTTCCAACCCTATCATTGCGAGGATTGATCTTGTTTTAAAGACTATTCTAAGTAATTACTATACATCATTGGTTGTGAGACTATATGCCTCTGAGTTTTCCCAAAGTCCATTGTAGAACTTGGAGAAAAGAGTGCATGAATGGCACATCAGGATGATGGCTGCAAAAAAACTTTCAACTCAATGAAAATAAAACTTAATAGTATTATTTTCATACTGATTCATCATCTTCAACTTAATCATTTTCTTGTCTCCAAGTTTTCAAATCCTTCTTAGACATGACCAAGCATTACATTATTTTGAATAAGAGAATATTATACGATCAAAAAATTTATACATCATTTATTATTAAAATAATGTAATTGAATAAGAGTTATTCATTTCAAAACGAATCACTCATTATGATGTCTCTTATTTATTAAGATGATTTTGTCACTTCATTCCTATAAACTTTTTTAAAGAATATCACTTTCCTTTTCCTTTTGAATAATAACTTATTGCGAACTTGCTTGGCCAAACTTTTCAATTCTTTAAAATAGTCAAAAGACTCATTCTTGAACCTTACAACACATCTAAAAATCCATGGTTTAAGAGTCAAATTAATATATAGCAAATCAAATTTATTAAACGCTATTAGTCCTCCCCACCTCCGCCCCGGGCCCCCAAATAAGCACACCTTTGATTTTCTTTAACTCATTTAATCTTGTAGGATGCTAATCAACTATTTAGACTCTGTCGGATATAATTAATTCGAAGACAAAATTATATGGGTGGCACAGTCATCGCTTTAGGCATGATGAGGTTTTAAGTTTAAACTATCCTATGCCTTTTATAATCAATCATCATTTATACAATGTACGAAATTTACAAGATTCTCGTGAATGGTAACCTTAGGCCTATTATTGCTTTCAACTTGTATATATATTGGAAGAGAAAGAAGAGTATTCCCATAGTTTTAGCCCTATTTTGGGGTAATTCTCCATTGGAGATTCTTTAATTTAGAATGGAAAATTTTCAATTGTGAGCTGTGACACTTAGCATAATTCATGGCAGAAAACTTGACTTTCCAGAATTCTTCCAAGGTGGGACCAGTCACTTTTTGTTTAACTTAGTTAAAATTCAAATCGTTTGACAAAATTTTTTATAGATTAAATAGAGATGGCCCTCCTAAGGCAGCTAATATTGCTTTCAACTTGTATATTTTCTAGACATCTACTTCAATTTTTCCTTCAAAGGCAGTGCATGAATCAGCATTGTAACTCTCCATTGAAGTTTCAACCATCTATATTGATTTATACTTAGTAAGAACCTGTTTTTGTTCCTTCTCTTACTCTTCTAGTCTTATATAATGATTTTCAAAAGATTAGATTAGAAACTGTGTGTTACCAAGTAAATATAATTATAATTATGATATAGTAATACATAGTATTATTATTATTCTCTAGAGGGGTCCGAACCTGAGTTTGCTGGCTTGACCAAATCACTAGTGCTCTCAAACCTTATCATTGTCAAAATGGTGATTAGGGAATGTAGGAGGGGGGTGGTTGGTATGGCTTTTCTATGTCACCTTTATCCCTCCCAATAATTCATTCCTCTCTCTCTCTCTCTCTCTCTCTCTCTCTCTCTCTCTCTCTAACTTATCATACTTATCATTAAAGCCTGCATGACTTCAATTATTGCAATGATCCGAAAAGCATGACATGTCTGACCTGGTCACCTTCCTCTAGATGTGTTTTTTTAATTACGGCCTTCTTGTAAAGCCACCCCCACGCGTGTAGGACCACTACACCCTCATTTATCAAACACCCACCAAATATTTTATTCGCAGTAATACACACATGTATACATACAGTAAAATATGTATCTATAGGACCCTGCCAGTGAGCAACTCATTGGATACCTACCCATTATTTGAGTTGTGGGTTTATGATAATTTCAAGGATGATCAATGTTTTTCTAATACTACACAAAGAAAGAAACATTAACCCTTTAATTATGATGAAGAAACTTTTTCTTGAAATAGGAAAGTATGGTCTCTTTGTCTGCCCAAGTTAAACATGATGGTTGGGGTGGGCAATCTTGGTCAAATCTCTCGTGCTGACTAAACAAAACCTAGTGAAGATTTTTATATAGATTCTCACTTCACCCTTGTCTTGGCCAATTGTTGCATGACAGGTATTGGGTCGCCGGAGAAAAAACTATGGTAGTGTTTGGGGGGCTGGGATTTGGGCTTGGCGAGGTCAGCAGCCTGACTCAAGAGTCATTGATTTTGATTCAAAGCAGAGTCATTTACTTCAAATTAACGCCATTTTGATTACTTGGAAAACTGCAAAAACTCGAAGTCGTTATCATCAATTCAACAAAATGCTAAGTCAGCAAATTAACTTGACTTCATTATTGTTTTGCATATTCACATTGCCCTATTTTTAAGAAAATTAGTGGGTGTAACTATAAGTACGCAGCATTTTTTTTTTTTTGGGGGTAAATGGTTTCAATAGCAACTTTTTATAAAGAGATTTAGGCTGAAATAAAATTTTTAAAATTATGATTCACGATAATGAATTTTTAAATGAAAAAAACATAAAAGCGACGACTCTATGTATACAAATTCTACTTGTATAGCATTATTTTTTTTCTTTTTATCAAATTGACAAATTTGACATGAACTTAAGGAAATCCAATGTTAAAATAGTTCCGATACCATGTCAAAATGGTCTATACTTCTAATACTATATTAGAATAAATTGGAGAGAGAGAGAGAAAAATATATGCAGATTATATATTACATAGTTACAATATATAAGCACTAAAGGAGTACTTTACAAAAAAGAGAAATATGAAAGCACTGAAATAGGAAAACAAAAGGAAAGAAAATATAAACCTAATAATCTATATCTAATCAAACATGAAGTGGGCTTGTTTTCTTAACAAGACCTTATTTTGAAGTTAATACAGTTACTAGGAATCTTTTTAACTTAATTCAACAACTCGTATACATTTGCCTAAAAAATGGAAATTTCAAAAAAATAAAGATATAAACATTATTTCAAATAATGTTTTCATTAAAAGCACTCAACAAATATTACTTAATTAAGTTGAAGAATCCTTGTTACTGCATTAATTGCAAAATATGGCCTAGTCCCCTTGAACAGGCAAGACCATATCTAAAGTTGTAGAATTCATGTGCAGTACTTTTTTTTTTTTTTTTTTCTTTTCTTTTCGATGCTTCAGGTTTTGTAGTTGGAAAACTCAAATTTTCCTAGTGAAATGATATAGCCAAGGATATATGTCTTCTGCTGCTAAGAAACAAATTACTCTACTAATAGCTACTAATTCGTTTGGAGCCTCTGCTGCCTTTGTACCTGAAAAATATCAAACTTTTTTTTAGACAGGAAAAGATCAACTTGGCAAAATGTTTCTCTTAAAAGTTAAGATTACTGAATATTCATAATCTTATTATAAGTGGAAGTATATTGTACTCCTAAGCTTGATTACTTGGATGAAATCTCTCTCTCTCTCTCTCTCTCTCTCTCTCTCTCTCTCTCTCTCTCTCTCTCTCTCTCTCTCTCTCTCTTCATGTATGAACCGTTGTATATTTATATAGATTCACGTGCGTTTGTCAACCTGGATTTGTCGGTCAATCTTTAATCCCACAAGGCAAAAGAAATCAAAAGACTTGTTTGGGGGGTTTCTTTGTTTATATTAAGGACTTGATGGTGTTTGTATTCAGGTCTCAGGTCCTTCTTTCTCTCTCTCTCAATCAAAAAACCATTCAAAGTCTTTCTCTTTGTTCTGGTGTTCTTTTGAATCTAATAAAATGGAGTTGGCTTTGAGCTTAGGAGATACACCAAAGCCTTTCACGTTTCTTGACAAGACCCAGAAGATGGTTAACAAAGATCTAGGGTTTTGCATGGGCTTAGGACCTCTCATCAATGGTAGATCACAAGACAGAGGTGAAGGCAGGAGAGAAGAGATCACAGCCAAAGGTGAAGAAGAAAGAAGAGGCTCAGCAGATCCACCTGTCCAGCTTGATCTTCTGCCTTTCTCTCCGGTTCCACGCAATCAACCACCCTCACAGCTTCGCTTTCCATGGCTGGCCGAGAACTGTAATACTACTCTCTTTCTATTTTCCCCTTTTTTTTTTACCTTGATTTTTGTCAGTTTCTCAATATTATCAAAGTTCTTATGATCTGGGTTTTGGTGGGATTTCCTTATTTTCGGCTCCCTTGCCTGATTCGAAGGTTGTACTTTTTAGATGATAACTGTTATACCCACTTTACCATTCCCCTATTGTCCCCTTTCTTCCTCCTTTTTCTCTTATTTTTGTCCTAGTCCCAAACTTTTAAGGGTTTTCATGATCTGGGTCTTGATCGGTTTTGCTAATTCTGGTGATTAATTTGATTTTCTTGGGTTTTCGAACTTGTCAGTGTTATCTGAACCGGGTTCTTCAGATGGATCAGGAAGAGGGGTCGATGTGAACCGGCTGCCATTAGCGGCGGAGGAGGGGGAGGAGGGTGCATCGCTGTCATCTCCGAACAGTACAGTTTCATCGTTTCAGATGGACTTCTCAATATATAGAAGTGGAAGAGGCAAAAGGGATTTGGAGACAAGTCTAAATGAATTTGACACAGATCAGAGAGGTGGTTCTTCCAGAGCAAGTGATGAAGAAGAGAATGGTTTAACTCGGAAGAAGCTCAGGCTCTCCAAAGAACAATCAGCTTTTCTTGAAGAGAGCTTCAAAGAACACAATACCCTCAACCCTGTAAGTCAAAACTATGTGTGAATATATATATATATATATATATAAAGAGAGAGAGTAATGAATTAATGGTACATATGATAAATAAACATTCTCAGAGACGAGCTTTATAAATGTTGTCACCTGAGTGTTGTGGTCAAAAATAGTTTAATCTCTTTTTTGGTTAGTTTCCATATGTGGGCCCTTATTTATTAACATCTCTCTCTCTATATATATATATAGTATATAATGTTTATATATGAACATCTTGCAGAAACAAAAGCTTGCTCTGGCAAAACAGTTGAATCTTCGTGCTCGCCAAGTAGAAGTATGGTTTCAGAATAGAAGAGCAAGGTATAATTATTATCCACTGTAGTTTTATGATTAATATTTTTATTATTTTTTGTTACTGGTATTTCTTTTAATAACCTGAGAAATCAGAAGGCTTTACTGTCCAACTAACCAGGTTGTTGAAAATTAATTGTACAACCTCGAGCTTAGAGGATCTGGGCTTTTTTTATAAAAAAAAAAAATTTGAGGGTTATTTCTTATCATTTTCAAATATTAGTATTGTTCTTGTGGGTTATTTTTAATAAAATAATTTGTCAAAAAATTAAAAGCAATGAATTACAGGACAAAGTTGAAGCAGACAGAAGTAGATTGTGAATATTTAAAGAGATGCTGTGAGACACTGACAGAAGAGAATAGGAGGTTACAAAAGGAGCTTCAAGAATTAAGAGCTTTGAAGACTTCCCAACCTTTCTACATGCAGCTTCCTGCCACCACTCTCACTATGTGCCCTTCATGTGAGCGCGTGGCCACCACCACCACCACCACCACCAATGCCACCGCCGCTAACACCACCGCCGGCGCTGCTGCACAAGCCAATATAGCTAAAACTAGATTATATCCCTTTCCAAACTCCCAAGCCCATGCCCAACAGGCGGCTTCATGAGTTTAGATCAATACCAGAATGTAGTTAGTTTTGCATATGTATATATGTTGGCCTTGATTATAGTGGCTTGATAATTTTTTTCCCCTTTAATGCAATTTTTTTTTTTTTTTTTTGCAAATTTTTATAAGTTCTTGTTAGTGCTGCTTTAGGGGGGCAGATTAATTTATTTTAAGAGTGCTAAGATGTAGAAGAGATTTTGATCAGGAGATTTGTTGTGCCTTTTTGGTTTCGATCGGTTTTGCTTATTCTGATCTGGTTTTGTACTAATATTCTTAAGCATGGTGCACAAGGTTTTGTGTTTCCCTAATCTTTCATTTGTTCACAATTTTATTACATCATATACGCATCTGTATGATTGGACACTGTCATACTGACTATCATTATGATTAGCATTTGTACCTAATGCTACAACACGAAAGAGGAGAGCGCGCAATTAAATATGATTTGCAAACTCATGTATCTGATCTGATTTTGTATTAACATTCTTAAGCACGTTCACAAGGTTTTATGTGTTTCCTTAATATTTGATAATGAGCGCTGTGCATCTGAATGATTGGATACTTACTACAACATGAAAGAGATGTGCCCATTGGTACATGAACTCGGGTAGCTAGGAGTGTTGGGTATGTACGTCTAATTGTTGGGGCCTGTTAGTTGAGTGTAAGCAACAACTGAGGTGGCAGCTATCAGTTAATGAAAGTCGTAGCTGTGGCTAGCGCTGCAATAAGTAGATCAAGAGGTCATTCCGTCCCTTGTGCCCAAATATGGGTAATAAATTCTCATACAGTGTAGCTCCAATCTGACCTAGCTGCCGAGCAAATCCCAGTTCACGTCCGATCTTGTTTCTGGATTGAGCAGAAAAAGGATATATGAAGTTCGTTCTGTTCCTCTGTCTTATTGTGAAAGAAAAAAGTCGACCCGCCCACCAGCTGTGCCACAACAGGCTGGTTGCTTCCTCTTTGCCCTTCGTCGAGCATTTTGGAGTTTCTTTCTCAAGGGTGCATTGACATACTTATTGTGAACTTGCTATTTGTTACCAATGAGAAAGAAACTCCAAAATGCTGGACGAAACTCCAAAATGCCCGCCAGTTGTGCCACAATAGTCTTGAGAAATGGTTGAGCATCTTGTGTATAATAATATAGGTTTTAATAATGTCGAGCATCTTTTCTTCTATGCTAGTTTCTTTGATTCAGAGCTAGTTTTTATGTTGTTTTTCTTGCAGAATGAGTG
>CM065395.1:37397789-37405289 GCA_033060915.1 Euryodendron excelsum
CTGCTTTCAGTGATTTTTGGCGACATTTTCGCTTGTCATTATCAAGTTCCCACATGAATATTATTAGCAGTCCATAATGGCAGCTCTCGCGATCAAGACACGATGATTACTGGTGCTAGCCGCGACAAAGCTAAACACCGACAGTTCAGACTCAACAACAAGTCTTAATTCTTGATTAGTAAAACAACACGTCAAACACCTCAAGAGAGGTAATGAGAAAGAAAGGTCCTAAACTATTTGAAACTATATATATAATTTCATATATACGTTCATCAAAAGCAACAAACAGTTCAAAGCAGTCAAATGAGTCATCATCAAGCCAAGAACCAATCCTGTATTCTATTATTAAATTTAAAAATCTTGACCACCACAAGATCTTAAAATAAATAAATGATCAGACAAAGGTATGTAAATGTTATAACAACCCATTATTTTATTATCAATAAAAAAGCAAATTAAATAATAATTTACAGTCTTCAAGCCTTAAATTACGGCTTAAAAGAATATTACGTGGTAAGAAAAATTTCCAACTGTTAATTTAACCACTAACAGAAAATTTCCCACTTTCCTCTTCCCATTCTTATACACAATATACATTTTGGAAGGTACAGATCTCTCTCTCTCTCTCTCCTAAGTACCCACTTCACTTCTGTTACTCTCTCTCTCTCATAATTTATACTAAAAGAACACTCCTTCCTGGATCTTCTCCAGGTTGATTGTCTCATGTTTGTTTCTATATTCTCAAAGACGCGAAAAAAAATGTATAAATATAATGTGCAGATATTGAAACACCTTTAAAGTGTTTGTTTACCTATGGTGTTTTCTTTTGTTGCTGCTGCTTGCTTTGTTTTATTAAAAGCTCCGCGTAAAGAAGCTCATTCCACGCGTCGGGCACGCCAGGGAGGCACCAATGGCTACAGTCCTGGTACTGCAATGGCGATCTCTTTTCCTCTTCGGAAAATTTTTGCTTCCGATAGATTGATGGGTGGCCATCCTTCCGATAATCCGTCAGCCTCGTGATGTTCAAATAAGAGACGCGGATTTTTTTCATCCCTTTCAACACCGACTCCAATACTGTCATTTTGGGCGAATATTGCGATAGATAGGTCTCGTTCTTAATGGGCTCAGTTTCGTGGTCACATTGCCCACCGGAATTCCATTGTCCACCGCTGTAGAATGACAAAAATCAGCTGTAAATCATCAATGGCAATGAAACTCAACATTTACTATGGAACAGAACAACAAAATGTTTGTTGTTTTCATCTTAAGGCCTTAAATGCGATGAACTAACTAGAAATTCAGCAAGACAATAGGACTTGAGTTGTCATTTTCTTTGAACTAAAATTGAGTAATCAACATTTTTCTTTGCTCTTTGGTTTTATGATAATACCTGAAATGAGTCTCTGAATAGCCTCTGAAGAGAACTAGAGTCTTCATTGGATTTATATTGGCATCAACCCATCTTCCCCATGTCGTTAGAGCTTTCCGAAATGCTTCAAGAACATTCAATTCACCATACACATGGCTACCTTCTTGGTAATAGTCTTTCCTGCAACATTTCGCCCTTGTTAGTACTTGCCATTGTCGAACCCAAATAAATTTTCAATAGGGTTCACTTTACCCTTTGGAAGTCTTCTCATGAGTCCACCAGTGTCCCGTGTTGAAGATTATAATGTCTGCACTTTTATATTGTTCAGCAGACCTCTCAATTATATCGAGTCGAAGCGTTTCCTTCTTGGATCCATTTTTGTCTTGCATTTCCCATTCTTGAACCAAGAAAGGAGATACAAAGAACTCTACGGTGCAGTTATAATCCTACAGATCGATCCATTCATACCCAGAACACAAAGAAACTTCAGTAAATTAAAGATATATCGGCAACAAGAAAGGAAAAAAGAAGCATAACATAATGAAATTGTTTTGTTATTGAGAAGGGATCATTTCTTAAACAACTTACTTTGAATACAAAAGAATAAGAAGCTTCGTTTCGAAAATGGTGCCTGCCGGATGCTTCATAAACCTTGCTCTGATCTTTTACGGAGTTTCTAAGAATGCAGATCAGAGATTCCCACATATTCCTATTGAGAGAATCGCCAACAAAAACCAATCTCTTTCCTCTCAACAATTCCAACATGTGCCCTCCATCCAACCTGTGTACAGCAACTTCATCAATATCAGTACTAGGACAATAAACCCCCCAGAAACTACAATTGATAGATCCATAAAATAAAAAAAATTACAGAACAAACCCATTATAAAACTTAAACAGAAACGTAACCCATAAATCACTATACACCTAAATTAGCAGAAAATATGTTAAATCCACAGACCATCAATCCCAGTAAAACAGAATCCGAAACTCAAATTTATCAAATCAGTAAAAACAGAAAATTTCCAAAATCAACACTTCCAGAATTAGCCAGAAAAATCACAACTTCACCAAATACAAAACTCAGTAAAACAGAATCCAAAAATAAAAAAATAAAATAGATTCATGGATAAATTCAAATTTTAGTGGAGCAAAACCCAAAGATCAAAATATGAGAAATGAACAGAATATGTAGAAAATTATGAATACAAATCGGGAAAAAAATCAATTCAGATAAATAAGAATGACCAGAAAATGAAAAAGTTTCACAAATCATCAGTTTCTATTGAACCAAAAATCATAATACTCAAAAAAATGAACAGAAAAAGCAAAAAACTTTACTTTGTACCTGGGAAGACTGCAATCTTTGGGCTTCCATTTGAGTTTATAGTAACCATTATCAGGCCTACCATTAAGAAAACAGTTGAATTGCTCATCAATCAGTGAACATGACCCGGGTTTATATAGCGGGTATGATTCATCTCTCACCCATTTTCCATCAAATAAATTACAATTCATCAGAGAATCCACCAAATTCTCAGTCTTCTGTTTCACCGACACACCGACATTGGTCCGGTTACTCTGTTTCTTCGACACAGAAGAACTAAAATTCGAATTCACACCCTTCTCCGTGACTCTTTTCTCTTCATTCTTAGTAATATTTTTCCTCTCGGAAGAAGGCTTTGGCGCTGCATTCGCAGACTGATTCGCTGCCACCGGAGATTTTGGGGCCCCAATTGTGCTCTGATTTGGCTTAAAGACTTCAACTTTATCATGCAAATCTTTATTCTGAGTCTGGTTTTTTGCAGTGGATGGTTTGTTATCCAAAGCGGGTGATTGAACTGTTGTGTTTTGAGATCTGGTAGTGTTGTTTGTTGATGGCAGAGGAGCAAAATTGTGGACTGGTTGGGATGAATTTGGGAAAAAGTAAGAGAAAATTGAAGAAAAGTGAGATCTGTACGACTGATCAGAGAAGATTGGTGTTGAAGATGTACTATCACTGCTACTACTACTAGAACTGGTAAAGATGTTGGTGAACCATGGAGAAGAGTTTGAAGAAGGGTTGAAGGCTAAGAAAACAGTGAAACCAATGAAAATAAACATGAACCCATAAGCAAAAGCCGCGGTTCTTTTGGTTCTAGGGAGAAAGAAGAGGCTCTTGAGTTCTGAGATCAGACCTCCACCATTGATGGATGCTTGCTTTGTTGCATCCGCCATGTGGGTTCTGTTTTTGTGTTTTCTGCAATATCGGAAACACCAGAATTAGTGAGAGAAGGGGAAGGAAGGAGAAAGTGATAGCGTAGAGAGAGCAGAGGGATGAGAGAGAAAAAGTTATATGTACTGTGAGGACTCTTTCAGGAGAGGGAGTCGGGTCGGCGATGTGGGGACTCTCTTTTGCGAGGGAGGAGAGAGAGAGTCTTAATTCGAGTGGAAGTGGAAGACGTTTGTCATTTGGAAGGTGGGAAGTTGGGAACAGCGATGAAGATCAGAAAGTTAAATGCCACTTGTTGTTCAGATAATAACACAATTGCCACTGCCGTCATGCGAGAGTTTAACCAACCATTAGCATGTCACCACGTGTAAGACACTCTAATTGTGTCCTACACTTGGTGATAGTTGTATCAGAGAACACTTGAATGATAGTTGATTAGTGCCCATATCATGCAATTGTAAATGTAGCATGCCACTAATTATAAAAAAGAAATTGAGGAGTTTGGTTTTTCAATAGTTTAAGAAAGTTGTAAAGTCAGTTAGTGAAAGGTTATAACTTATATTCATAAAAACAGACTACGATGATTATGAATTTAAAATTTCTTGGGTTTATTAACTCTTGCATAACACCATATTTGAGAAAAAGTCTAGCTTTTAACTGTTCAGTACCCATTTCTATTAAATTTGGACGTGAAGTGTTTTATTACATCACTAACATGAATTCTTAATTACTAAAAAGATTTTTAATACAGTAAATAAAACATATCAAAATTTGATAGAAATGAATATCGAAAAACTTTGTATTATATTTTTTTCCTTAGATTTCAGAGTTTTGGAGGCAAAGAAAAACGTTTGATGTGTTAAATAGGAGGGAAGTGAAAATGGGAAGGAAAGGCAGTGTGGTTGTTCTTTTGCTTGGATGGTTGTGGAGAGAAAGGAAGAAAAGGAGAATTATATTTCTTCCCTTTTGTTTGGTACTCAGGAATCTGCAATCTCCTACTGAAGCTCTAAAAGGGCTCTAAAAGTTCAAATGTCTTTCCCCTTGAAGCAACAGGTAGACGGGTCGGCTGGAGTCTGAAGTCATTCCTTTCCCTATTTCTAAATTTGGACGAAAGCACAAGTGAGGCAAGAAGGGTATTTCAATCCTTAGATTTTCTTTCCTCTTCATTTCAAACAAGGGATAATGATACAGCACCCTCTTATTCTTCTTTTCCTTTCCATTTCCCCCCATTAAACTCAATTGCAAGTTTTATATGACATCCCCACTTATCATGATTTGTACAAAAGGGTTATTGATTGGTTTGACGATAAAAACTCAAGTTACAAAACATAACAATGTGAAGTTTATTCTGAAGATAATTAACTCGTACAAATTATAACAAAAGTTATGCTTGTACACAATTTACCAATAAACTTTAGATAAACTATTTGTTTTTCCTTAATTCTCAATTATTCATTCAATATATATGTTTAGATAAATAATCATTTTGTCCTTTCAATTTTGTCATTAATTTCAATGCCAGCTCTCAATTTTTATTTTTTTAATTTAAGCCCTCTAAAACTTAAAAAGAAGTTAACATAATCTAAAATTTTAAATTAGGTAAAAAAAATTGAGAATTATTTATATTTTGAACCTCTAAACTATGAATCACTATCAATTTACCATACTAAACTAAAAAATCGTTATATTTTACCTTTTAAATTCAAATTTTTATTTTTCGTTCTTTGTTCAAAAAAATTTAGGAATTTCAAGAACGTAATTGTTTTCATATTGACTTCATTTACCTAAAAAAAAAGGTTTTAAAAAATTCAAAAAATAATTTTTTCTTGCTTCCTCAAATTGAAGTGTTTTAAGAAAAATTAAAAATAAATTCTAAAAACAATTTAGCCAAATAATCTCGAAAATCTTCAAAGAACAAAACCAAATGCCTTGTTTTTCTGCATTTTTTTTATTTGGATTTCCCTTATCATTTCCATTTCCACTTCCACGTCATATGGTAAGCTATGCATCAAATGACATGTCAGCCTTTCTATTCTCGTTACCAAGTTAGGTGAGCAATCGTAATCAATATATCAAAATCAGAAAGACGACAAAAATTAAAATAAAAAAAAAAAGAAAAAGGTAATGGCAAAGTCGTAAAATAGGTCAAAATTTTAATGCATTTGCAGAGGCCCTAAAATGCTATGTTGGTGTGGTGGATTCCATGTGTTTAGACCTTAGACATACTTTTATCAAATCATAGGGTTAATTTGGTCCATTTCTTTTTGTCGGTTTATATTCCAAATACTAATAATAAAATTTCAATAAAATTGGCAATGATAATATGTGTTTTATTTTGGACTTTAAAATTATCTTTAGTGGGTGGCTCGTCTTACATTGGAGGAGTCTTTGGACGTGTGATTATATATCTTTATTTAATGTTTTATTTTTAAAGAATTGTTAAGTGATTGTTTAAAATTCAAAAAAAATCACTTTGTCATGTGGCCTCTTTACCAACTGTGGCTAGTGAACTCCTATCGGGAATTCGAGTTTAAGCTTATGTTCATGTTTTACTCACATCATACAAGTTTTTGGATGTGTTACACACATATACCTATACTTGATTTTCTGTTTTTAACGGATAATTATGTGATTGGTTAAAAAGTTTAAAAAAAAACTATCGTTAGTTTAAAAATAATTATGTGAGTCAGAGGACTTGGAAAATTAATTAAAAGAGGACATAAATTCAGTCATAATGGTTGTATACTTGTATGGAGCCACAGTTCCATGTCTTATAGTGGACAAGTTTTGTGACTTGTGAGCACAATGAGGGGTGTACAAAATAAATGTTAGGCCCGAGAACCCAAATAACTCTGTCACAATACAATTAGTTTGGTTCGAATTGGCCAAGGATTTGATTTAGTTTTTGATCTTAAAAATGATCAATTCGATAAATTTGATTCGGGTCTCAAGTTAACATTCTTAATACCCTAACTGACCAAAGGCTCGATTTATATATGTTACAAAATTATATATACATTTTATTAAACATTTGACCTTTTTAAAAAAAGTATGAATTCTACTAACCTTTTGAAAAGTTGATGATACAAAATATGAGTCTTTATTTTTTAGATTTTTAAATGAGCAAATCAAACTTTATATAAAATAAAGAATTCGAACTTATGGACCCTATTTAATCCGATGCAAACCAAACCCTGAACATATCCTAATTGACTTAGGTCATTTGGGTTCGATTTGATTGAATGGTTGATTTGATTTTGGATAAAAGAAAATTTGAAACGAAGATTAGGGTGAATGAGTGGATCCGAACAATCCAACGCATGCACACTTCCAAAGCAAACAGTACAACCCTCACAATAATTACAAAGATATGTGGAAAGCTATCTTTCTAGGAAGCCACATGCAATATTAGTACTGAATAAAGCTTGCTTGAATAGTAAAACCACGAGGTTGGCAACGGTTTCAATTTTCGTTTTCGTTTTTTGTTTTTATTTTTATTTTTTGTATTCTCAAAAATAAAATAATAAAAATTTTAAAAACATCATTATTTTTATTTTTGCGTGAGAATGGTTTTCAGTAACTTATAGAACAAGGACTTTCTTTTTCTCTAAAATAAGGATTTTTTTAAAAAAAATTTCGGAACTATTTTGCCAAACATAATCAATTTTTTAAAAAATAAAACCAACAAATAAGAATTAAGACCACAAGCAAATGCGGTTCGGACAAAGTTTCAATACAAACCATCTAGGGGCAAAACCAGAATTTTCTTCTAAGGGTGCCAAAATAAAACACAATTTCTTCTAAGTTTGCTTTACACATATTTTTAAATTCTTGCACTAAAAATATATTAGGATGCAAGACTAAATGTCTACATGAAAAATAACCCAACTTCTATTGAATATTAGAAAAATAAGAAAAA
>CM065395.1:37410289-37487789 GCA_033060915.1 Euryodendron excelsum
AGGCAAAAAAACACAAAAATAAAATAAGAATTCAAAATCTCTCATTTTATTTTATTTTTTTCTCACTTTTTGTTTTATTTTTAATAATTCTGATCTCAAACACAACATAAAGACATGTTGACTGTGGAAAAAGAAATTGGCGTCACTTTCAACCATTAAGGTATTGTGAAATCAAAGCTTAATATAACTAATATTATCTTATGATCTTTAGTTTATTGAGAAATGATCAAAGAACAACTTGTGTATTGTGTAGAGAGAGAGAGAGAGAGAGAGAGAGATTTTCTATTTCCTTGAATCTAGGCTCTCTAATACTCTAATTAAATTAAATGAAAACTTTCATGAGAGTCACATATCAGCAAATTAACCTATTAAAGTTTTCTCAGAAGCTTCTCAATCCTTTCGGAAAAGGTGAAAATGCTGGACATGAACCACAATTCAAAGATGCATAGAAAGGTGGGAAAAAGCCTTATTGTGTTTGGCCACCACAGAGTCCAAGCGTTGGAATTAGGATTGGAGGCCATCTTAGCTTGAAGCATTTTACTCATATTACCTCAAATCCGAAATTTAAGACTTGAATTCTATGCTACCAAAAACAACCTTCAAATAAGTGTTTCACAAGCTTACAAGAAATTGCTCAAATATGAAGCTTTAGATTGAAAACCAACCATTGAATTTCAAACACTTCACAGGTGGAAGGTAACTAGGGCACAAAATTGATGCGCAGTTTTTTCAATTTTTGGGTGTATAAGAGAGAGATAGGAAGAGGATAATCCAAATAACATTAGGACAAGCATTACCATATGTATATGGGCACACATGGATTAACAAAATGTGTGTGTGGGTTTGAATTTCTTTGTCCTATGGTAATTTGGCAAGAGAATCGGCTTATTTTTAAGTTTACCTTTACATTAGGTTTGAATCTTAAATTTATGAAAAAAAATCAAAAGAAAGAACAAAAATGAAGTAAAAATGGCTATACATAATTTTTTTTATATTTTAGGTTGAGTTAGTAAAAAGAGATGAAAATTCATATGTATTAGCTAAAAAATTTATTTTTTTGTTTGATTACTCATAAAAATGCATATTTTGTAAATAATTTTCTGTCCCATTCAAATTGATATGCATATTTTGTAAAATGCATATTTTATTAGCCGCGTTCAATAAATGGCAACCAAAACTTTTAATTAATCGGGCCATCCTTCAAAGAGTTTTCGTTAAAAAAATGTCCTAATTGATGATGTAAAACACTTGACAACTACTTTATTTTCGTTAAATGTATGTTGGATCTGTATGAATAAAAGAAATTATTTTTTTATATAAATAAAATGAAAATTTTGAAAAGTTTCTCTGGCAGAAAACCCACCGTCTTCAATTGAAAAGATGAGAATTTAAGAAAAGGAAAATGACAAAGGAGGAAAAGGGAGGTCCAATTTCATTAAAGTCCCATTCAACTTTTTGCCAACCACTTCTGTCCACCGACTCAAACACCTTTTCACAGCTCAACCAAAATTAAATTTTGGACTTCGAGGGGAATGATAGTGGGGGTTGCTACGGACAGACATAGTTATCGATCATGTGTTGCTTGTTCTATATCACGTCAGTTTGGACCCATTAAATTTAGAGAATTTGGACAGACGTGAAGTCGATCAGCCGTTTAACCGATAGTCGCGTCTTCTTTTAAAATCCGTAAATAACAAAATAAGTAATAAATACCATACATTTGAAACTTCATAACAGTTTTGGTATGTCAAACATTTGCCAAAGAATTACGTCCTTGTGAACCTCACGATAAGACTATATAAATATATATACACATATAACTCTTATATATACATATATAACTCTTTTCACATCAGAAATGACAAGCAGCTCCTATTGAACATAGGTACCTTCCACCCACACGGGGGTATATATGTCCTTTCAAACTTGCATTGACAACAGCTCTGTAGGTACTTATATCATTTAGACTAATGTTTTCAAACCCAGACAACAGAGCAAACTAAAAAAAAATCGGGTCACGAGTCACGGGTTACGAGTTTAATCATTAAATCAACCGTTATCGAATTGTAACATTATAAATATGATATAAATGTATAAAAAAATATATATAAATAAGTAATAAAATTACAAACAACTGTCTAGAAAATGTGAAGTATTTTTTAAATATTTCTTTTAATGATTTACTTAAATTCTGAAATAATAGAATATCATAAATTCATAAAAATACAACTTAACAATATAACTTAGATTATATAGTTAAAAGAATCATAGAAGGACATGACACTTCCAAGCAAATAATAGAATTTATGAGAATCTAAAATTATGCCGGTATTTTAGTGAAAACATATCTTACTTATACTTCTTGAAGATATCATCCCAAATATGATGAATAACACTTCACCGAAGCATAAGTCACCTGCAAGCTAAGCATAAATTAAGTAAAAAGTTAAAACAACAATCATAGCCGGATGAAATTAATAGAAAGACTTAAATGTTCCTTCCTGCAACTGAAGAATGAAAAGAATTCTTAAACCCGGAAATGCACAGTAGATTAGACAGGGGAAAAAAATCAGAAAATGCACAATAGGAATTAGAATAATCAATATCTACTCCCTGATTAGGAATAAGAAAAAAATGCATTCAGATGCATGAATCTTAGCTTTGGTATATCCACTTTCACAATCTCCTGAAAAATTGAAGAATATTATCCACAGAAGTTCCACCATCTTACAGCATGCAATAAACAAATAAAATTCGTTGTTGAGTGATCATATACATTACTAGGCATTGTTTTCCCAGTTAACATGTGGACCATCCAAGTTGTAGATTAGATAGGAAAAGTGAAAACATATTGTGTTAGTGGACAAAAAAGGGTAATAGTGACTGATCAATGATGATTTGTGAATGGGCCACACACAAAGATGCAAGATGAAATAGAAACTTATTTAAAAAATTTAAGTTGAGACGATTATAGGAGCTAACCTGATAGAATTTAAGAAACTGGCCCTCTTCTTCTTATAAGTCGGGGTGAGAACTGAGAAGTACTTGCGGACTGCCGACTGCCGACTGCCAACTGCCGGGAGAGAAGATTGATTAGGATTACAAAGAGAAAAAGTTTTAAAATCCACAAAAATTGATCCGTTGAGCTGCTGCAGTTGAGAGAGAGAGAGAGAGAAGTACCTGTCAACTGCCGGAGTTCAGATCGGTGCCGGCGTTGAGATCGATCGAAATCTCCAAGCGACGAACTGACGATTGAGGAAAAGTTGATTCAGTCAAAGACGCAAGCTGAATTTCTGATTTGAACCCAAATTCCTAAACCAAAAGAGGGTTTTTTTATACTAATTGAAAACCGGCCGGTTACACTGACCCATCAACGGGTCATCCGGTTCACCGGTTGAACCGCCGGGTTAAACGATTTTTGCAAATTAGAACGGTTTTTTCATTAAAACGGTTTTATAAGTAAAGCCGAACTACTAATAGGCCTGGTGACTGTTCAACCAGTTCGACCAGACAGTCCGGTCCGAATTTTAAAACATTGCTTTAGACACTAGGCCTAAGTTTGTCATTGCCGGCTTGGAGAGTCATACATGCATAAACTTGTCCCATGTGTTCAGGTACATCCTTTATACACTAGCCCTAGCTAGGGTTAACATCTACCCTTTATACATTTCTAGCCCTAGGATTAATTGGCCTATGTGAACCACTGTGCAGTTTTTCTTGAAAGAAAATGTAAGGGTTGAAACCAAAATGGCCTTTTTTCATGCAAACCCTATTTTCATAATATGTAACGGTATTAGTTGCTATGGATGTTTATACATGTTGTGTTTCGTAGCCTAACATCCAATGCTTTGGATTTGGAATTAGATATCACCTTAGTTCAAATTTCAAACTGTAATGGCCTCTAAGTTTAATTTCAAAGCACGAAACCATATGCAATGTACACTCTCTCAATGATCAATTTCCGATTAGCACACGAAAAAAGTACTTAAAAAGGCAAATGCATACGTTTTGTAAATGGCCTTCAATGGTATTGTTATTCTAATGGCCCAATTCTAGATCATATGGCCTGTACATATATATATAGACCACAGGTGAAGTAGAGAAAAACATTTACTTCAATAGCTGCCCTCACAGGAAAAGTTTGGAAGTGCTTGAGGGGAGTCGAAAGTTGGTTAGATAGCATTGGCACATGCATTCATGCATGATGCTACAATTATATTCCTAATAAATTAACATGATAGTCCACGTGTGTGAGCGCACCAGTATTTATGGCAGAGAGTGGGCCTAGCATTAGTCGGAGCTGGTGCAGCTGAATGCGGGCCTCAATTGACACGTCTAGTATCAATCGCACTTGGGATCCTAGCTAATGTATTCAGCATTAGTTGCGACTGATATAGTTGATGACAGGACTCAATTGATATGATTAACATCAATCACGTTTGGAATCTCAGCTAATGTGTCTAGCATTAGCTGTTAGTGGAAGAAAAATTACTATTTTCTCTTTTAATTTTCGATTTAGGAGGAAGCAGAGACTAAGAAATCCTAGGAAAAATTATTTCTTTTCTTCTTTATTTTTTTATTAAATACTCTATTATTATCTTTCATCTCCTCTTTGAATTTTCAACAAGGGGAAGTTATTTTCCTTCTTTTTTTTTTTCATTTTCTTTCCAAAGCTGTAATGTCTTAACCTAAATCACCTCTCATTGTCCAAGCCATGGATCCTGAGATCCAAAGCTTAAGCAAGAAGGAACTAATTCAAAAGCAACATCAATGGATTCCGAGATCTTTGCAAACTAAACTAAAAAGAAGTTTAGCTCAATTTACATGTTACATATAAATAGATACACTACTCGCGTTGACCCGCCCAATGCATGGGGATTATAAAATTTGTAATCATAATAGAGATTTTGTATAATCTAAATAGTGTAGTATATGCCCCGTTCTTTAAACTCATTTGTTATAAAATAAAAAAAATTTACTCGTGTAATATCTTAAAATGTTATCGTATCTAAGTATTATGTTTTCATGTAAGATTAATTATGTGAATTAACAGGGAAGAAAAAAAAAGATTTGTGTAAAATCAAGTGGCTTTACTTAGGTTAAATAAATCATTTGAAATGTGTTCATTTGCACCAAAATAACTTTTCATTTATTTTACTTATATAAAAATTGACATTTAACTCTGAGAAAGATAATATTCTGACTGTCCTTAATTGTAATTAAAACATTTATGTATTTTAAAATTTTTTGAAATTGATTTGTTAATATTTCTTTAATGCCAAAAAACTAAAGCAACTTTCATTTTCTTTAAATCCAAATCTAAAGTTATTTTCAAAAATTCCTAAAGACCAAGAAATTAAAAAGATACAAAATATATCTAATACCATTGTCATTATCTTTGATTGATCCGTAAGATAATCATAATTTCCTAAAATTTCTCTAATCGCATTATAGTTCTCTATACCATTCCTAAAATCTCTCTCCAAGCCATTCCATTTCTAAAATCTCTCTGTGATTCCACGAAAATCTAACTTAATGAAATCCTTCCAAAATGCCTCCATGAACAAAAAAAAAAATGGAACACAAAAACCCTTTAAAATGTGATAATTTAATGTTTAAATTTTAAAACCTTGACTAACATTACCAAAAAGGGAAAGAAAAAGCAAAAGGCAAGAATGAACGTTTTGCAATACAAATACAAATAGCAAACACAAAAGATCCAACAGGCTAATACATATCTAATGTTTCTTATCTTCACTGAACAAATTCCTTTATACGCAAAGGACTATATATAAAAATATGAAAACTTTTCATTTTTTAACCATTGCATTCTGTTGAGTCAATGCCTTGATTTTGATGATAACAAAACATGGTTAAATGATCTAATAATTCTACTTAGTGTGCAGATGTATTATTAATTAGATCTTGACTTGAAGCTTATCATAATAGAGGATTTATGATGAAAAGCATGATGAAGTGATGTATTCTACAAAGGTGATATTATAAGAAGAAGAAATCTCAAGGTGATGAAAATCCTAGATTGAAGATTGATAAGCATGAAAGAATAGCATATTCTACAATGGTGATTTTATAAGGGAATGAAAATGATGGATATCAAAGAAGAAGAATGAAAATGATCAAAGTCTTGATTTAAAAGATTGAAGACTTTGAGGACTTGAAGATATCTTGCAAGAATGGAAAAAGAAGAGACCAACTCAATAACATAAAAGCTTTCTTGATAGATTTAAAGATGTCTTGAAGACATGGAAGGAATCACAAGACTTGTAAAGCTTTCTTGGAAGAGTTGTTGAAGTCCATGGAGAAGCCATGTTGATTGAAGAAATGAAGATTCTAAGTCATGGAAGCTCTCTTGAAGATCTTGAAGAAGACTTGAATCAATGGATGAAGCTATAATGATGGAAGAACTCTACAAGTGATGAAAATGAAAAAAATTCATCTTGAATGGATTGAAGATGTTCTTGGAGTCATCTAATCTTGAAGAAGTGTTTGCAAGCTTTACAAAGCCTATTTAGATGATCCTTGAAGAGATTGGAAGCTTTGAAAAAGAATGAAGAAAAGTTGCAAAAATATGGGTTTTTGTAAAAAGAGTCGACCCCTCAAGCAAAAAGAGCCGACTCATTCGAACAGAGCCTTGGATTTGTGCTGGAAGCTTAAAAGAGTCGACTCCTGGCCAAAAAGAGTCGACTCATTGCAACAGAGAACAACAATTCTGCAGACTGCTGAAAAGAGTCGACTCCTCGGACAAAAGAGTCGACTCATTTGGACAGTGACTTGAAAAAAATCTGCTGAAATGCAAAAAGAGTCGACTCATTGTGAAAAGAGTCGACCCCTAGACCGTAACGGCTAGTTTTCTAACAGACGGTATGGGCAAAAATGCAACCAAATCTTCTCCCATACTTCTCCAACGGCTAGAATCGATCCATACCTATATATATGAGATACATACAGCTTCAAACAAGAAGAGAAGAGCAATCATACCATTCATATCAAGTGCTTGAAGCTGAAAATCACCTGTACCTAACTGCCACATATTTTTGCTGAGTGTTTAAAGTTATCCATTGAGTTGTATTCATTCATATACTCACTAGGAGAGTCACTCTTTGTATAATCTTCATTCATTCTCGTTTGGGTGGGTTTGTAACCTTGTAAGTTTGAGTGTTCTTGGAAAAACACTTGTAAGTTTAAGAGAAGCTTGGACAAAATCTCTTGGGTTTTGAAAGCTTGGGAAGAAGCTTTTGTAAAGAGTGAGCTGGGCACTCGTGGCACAACCAGCAGCTGTGTAAGGAGTATTACATAGTGGAATTCATTCGAAAGGATCGAAGAAGAGAGGACGTAGGCAAGGTTGGCCGAACCTCTATAAATCTGGTGCACTTCTTTTCTGCCTCTGTTTTGGTTAATTGCTCACTATACATGTTTGCATAAATATATATATATATATTGATATATACTCCACTTGCTTGATATATATATTTCGATTAATTGTTGTTAAAATAGATAAACAATTTTTAGTTGAAATTCTTGTTAAAAATTCTATAAAACCCAATTCACCCCCCCTCTTGGGTTGCCTACTTGGGCCAACACATTCATGTTCAAATTTCACCAAAAAAAACCCCAAAAAAATTATAACTTTTTAGGGTTAAATTATTAGAGATTAATCTCTCGTGAATCCCCTAATCAATTAAAAACATGCTACCCTCTCAATTAGAGGAAAATAAGATTGGTCTCAATTTTACTTTCCTGAGCGTGTTGTTGAGTCTATGACACTTTGCTTTGTTCACTTTTACCTTTCTCTGTAACATTTAATTTTTCATATATATCATTTTCAGGCCGTCCTTAAGTTCTATCATTTTCTGTGTTCCAATTGACAGGTCTTCAACTTTGCAATACTTAAAGTTCACCCTTTTTTTCTATTCGTACTTGTCTTGCTTCTTGTAAAGTATTCTCAATCTCTCCTGGTAAATACAAAAATTTTATAAGATAGAAGCCAAGAGTTTTCAATCAATATTGCAATTTCAAAAAAAAAAAAAACCAGAAACAAAAGTCTCCACAAATATAAAAAATAAAAACATTTCTCAATATTTACATGCATGATCATAAGAAATCCAATTGGCTCGTGTGTGCATATATGCATGTACTTACAAATAAAAAAAAATTGATATATATAATATTTTGTTTAAAGAGTTTCTAAACAAAACTCATTTGGAATTATCTAAGCTACCAAAGATTAAAAAAAAATGCCAAGAACATAATGTCAAAGTTCCTTGATAACTGTAATGTCAAGAGCTTGAAGATATTGTGGCTATTCTTGAAGATTGGAATACAAATTATCATCAATACCCAAAACGTACCTAAATAGCAATATTAACTACTCCGAAGTAGTCTGAACCATGAGGAAAGAAAACAACGCCAATCACATCCCTTCTCTTCAGATTTTTCATAGTTGCATAGCTTATTAATGAGAACCCTAAATATAAATAAAATGTGGTAGGTTAAATGAAAGAAATAGGGTTCGATTATTATATATGTGTGCGAATATAATAGAGAGATCGAAAGAGACCTGTTTCATTAGATACAACGGAGGAGAAGCTTTCATCAAAGACGCGTTGTCACACCCCAGATCCAGCCTATGCAGATTTAGGGTGCATGACCGGCCAGTAACTTGGCTACCCAAGGCTGCATTGCATAACCCAGTTGAACACTTGTGCATTTATCATTTAAAAGATACATAATTACGGGATTAAAACTTTATAAATGTAAAGTAAACGTATGTTATACATAGTAGAACTGTGCCTAATCTCTAAAACATAATCATTCTATAAGGTGGGCCTATCAAAGACCGGCACAATTATAACATTATAATATTACAAAATATTATGGTCCAACCCCTATATCAGTACATAACAAAAAACCCATGGGCTACAATCCAAATGTCCATGTAATGGGCCTCCTTCAAGGCCTACTAGTTTATTCACCTGAAAATATTTTTAGAAAAACGTAAGCTAATTTTTAGTAAATAACAATAATGCATAAGCATAAAATACCATATACTACATTTATGCATAAGTGGCATGAACTTAGAATCGCATAAGTATAGTCTTAAAGACACTTGAAGTATAGGCTGCATAGGCTTTTGTATTAAAACATTTCATCATTTCTAAAACGTAATGTCAAAGAAGAGAGGTAGGTGTGTTATAGCATGAACTATTTGAGCATGACATAACTTGTCATGAGCATAACATACCATATCATGTAAGCGTACATCTTGGCTCGCCGTATAATATAGAAGATATCAAATATTACCATTCTTAGTAACTTATAAAGCGTAGCTTTGGAAACGTAGGTAATATAAGTATTACATTGAGGTACTATCGCATTTCGAACATTGTATCATACGAGTAAGGCATAACACATAACATGATTTCATAAGGCATAACGTAGCTGTCATAAGCATGCCATGGCATAATATTGTAAGGGCATATCATAATGTCATAGAAATGAGAGATATATCATGACATTAGTAATTGTGAAAACATACGTAACTTGTCGTGAAGCAGTTGAACGAATCATATTACTCATTCTAGAACATAAGTGTGTCATGTCTTTACATTAGGCAACCATATCCTTTACTTCACCCCACTAAAGAGGTTTTTCTAGTATTGGATATCATAGTAACCACAAAGGTCACGCGTAAGGCTTTTTAAGCCAACATAGTAACTATGAAGGTCACGCATAGGCTCTTTAGGCCAATATAGTAACCATCAAGGTTACGCATAGGCTCTTTAGGCCAACATAATAACCATGAAGGTCACGCATAGGCTCTTTGGGCCAACATAGTAACCATAAATGTCACACATAGGCTCTTTAAGCCAACATAGTAACCATAAAGGTTACGGTTAGACTCTTTAGGCCAATCATAAGAGCTAGGGTCAGTTATAGTAATCATAAAGATCACACATAGGCTTATTAAGTCAATCATAAGAGCTATGCTCAGTTATGGTAACCATAAAGGTCACATCTAGACTTTTAAGCCAAGGAACGTCTCCCAACATGGCGATAAATTATTTCGTGTCCCCTACCATAGGACCATCGTTGCTAGTTTAGGGTCTTGACACGAAAGACCTTACATGTCGATGGTTTATTTCACGTCCCCCATCCTAGGACTATCGGGCTAGATTAAAGTCTTGCCATGAGAAGACCTTACATGTCGATGATTTATTTCACGTCCCCCATCCTAGGACTATCGGGCTAAATTAAAGTCTTGCCATGAGAAGACCTTACATGTCGATGGTTTATTTCACGTCCCCCATCCTAGGACTATCGGACTAGATTAAAGTCTTGCCACGAAAAGACCTTGAGTTAGAGTCATACGTTAGGAGTCTTACATCTATTTTAAGTGAACATTCTAGTCCATGGGTTGTTATTCATATCATAGGTAAGGTTCGTATGTAATTCAAAGTATGACATTCATACCTAAACGTAATCATTAATGCATTGAATAAATGGAAAGAAATGCATGAAGCGTAATTGAACTTAGCATTGATGCATTGAAAGTGTATGAAAAATATTCATGATATAGAGGTGAATTTAAAACATTTAGAAATTAATAGAGTTTTACTCATGGCATATCATTACTCACCTCTCTAAGATAAAACAGGTTCTAAACAAGGCGTTCCTACACAAAATGCACATGAAAGTATAGAAACATGAATACAAGACCATAAGGCAAAGTAATAACACGTAAATCGAGGCTAAACACATAAGTCTCTCAATCCCGACTCAACAACACCTCACTCAAACAATGGCATAGCGAGGCTAAACTCTAAGACAAAGCCCCAACGTAAAACGAGAACATAAGGTTGAGGTTTTAACATGAAAGCTGGGACGTTGACTCCTTCATCGCGTCTCAACCACTTCTCAAGGAAGAGTTCACACTCTAGGTTAGTTCCATTTGAAAATAGGCTTAATGGGCTTTAATTTGATAGGTCATAGGTCGCAAATACATTTTGGATGAAGAAATTATGTCCCATAGAAAATGGATTAAAATTTTGAAAGAAGAATGTTACTGATAGAATTTTGAGTCAACTTCAAAATTCAATATCTCTCAATCTATGAGGAATTAGAGTACAACTTTATATAGATACAAATGTCTATGAGTCTACTTTCTAATGCTTCAAACGGTGCATCAATTTGAGTTTTCTAGAGAAAGTTATGTCCATTTTAATAAACAGCGTCAGAGTTAAGAAAGCGAAACCGGGAACTGGACAAAAGGGTCGACTCTTGAGGTAAAAAGTCGACTCCTGGGCATAAGAAATGAATCTAGAAGTTCTCTGGACAAAAGGGTCAACTCCTTAGGCAAAATGGTCGACCCCAGGGCTGAAGAAATAAATCTAGGAGTTCTCTAGACGAAAGGGCCGACTCCTAAAGAAAAAAAGTCGACTCCAGAGCTAAAAACCCAGATTTTGAACCCGAAAATCCCCAAACCTCACTCAAGCCGAAACCAAACTTTATCAAAGGCTTCCCAAACTCCTCAAATGCTTCTAGGGAATGAAGATTAACCCAAGAAGACCACAATAACTCAGAATGAAACACTTTAAACAAGTAAATCGAAAGGATCTAGGGTTTTAGAAACTTAAACCCTAACTTACATAAGTTGGGAATTTCAATCCCAAACTCTCAAATCTTTAAATGGAGCTTACAATACTCTAGATTCAATCAATTTGAGACTTAAAGAAGTCACCTAGAACAACCCAACATCACCACCCACCAAGATAGATACATGCACATATACAATTTGTAGAAGGAAATGGAACCGTACCTTTCTTCAAGCTTGCCCAAGTTCTTCAATGGCTTCTCTTGGCTTGGGTGGGGACTCTCCAAGCTTCCTCTTCCTTCAATCTTCCCTTTCCTCTTTCTTTTCTCCCTCTCCTGTCTCTCTCAACCGGTGGTGAATGTGTCTGAGTGTGTGTGTGTGTGTGTGTGTGTGTGTGTGTGTGTGTGTATAAGGATGATACACATGAGAATAATCCCATGCGCCTCACTCCATGGGCTTAAGTTACAATATAAACTCCTATTGGTCATTTTTTACTCAAATGAAGCAATAATTAATATTAAACAATATAAATACTAGAAATTCTCATTAATATAAATAAATAGAAGTTCGGAATATCACACGCGTCCCATAAGTAAGAAGCCATGAACGATTTGTTGACCCAATAAAATATAATAATGATAAAAACAATATATATAGCGAGAAAGGGAGAATATATTCTTCTAGATAAATAAATGAAAGATTTTAGGAATGATATAATTCGGTTTCAAATTTTTTCCTTTTTCGTTTATTTAGGAGAGGAAGAGAAGTGAGAGGAGGGTTTCCCACATAGCAGCATACTTTTTTTCAAATTTTAAAAAAAATAAAGATAATTTTTGGAGGCATGAGACACTATTAAGGTTTTTCTTTTTTCACTTCTCTATTTAGGAAATGGAGAGAATGATGGGTGGCAATTAAGTTTGATTGATTTTTTTAGCAAGCAATGTGCAGATTTTGTTTTCTTTAAAAAAATTTCCACGTTAGATTGATTTTTTTCCACCAAAAATATTGTTTCCTTTATTTTGTTTATTTTAGTTATATTTTTTATTTCCTTGTCAAAATTTAACTTCTTTAGTTATTTTCTATGATTAATTTTGTATTTAGTTATTTTTTTTATTTTATTTGTTTTCCTTTATAAGAGAGAAAGAAGAGTCTGATTGATTGAATGAGTTAGGTATGCCACATAACTTCTTTAAAAATTAAAATTTTAAAAAAAGTAGAGATTAATTTTTAAAGGATTGTAAGTGTCCCACTACATTTGAATATATATAGAGTATAGATGCTTTTCATATGCCATTGATTTTGAGCTGTGTTGCTATGATAATAAATGGAGTTGATAGAGTGTGTGTTGCGGCAGGAATGATTGGAGGAGGTGAAGGGGGTGGATGGAGGAGACACTGGGTTTTATGATTTGTTAATGTCATTCATTTGAGCTCTGTTCATTTGCTGGTTATGGTTGATGGTTATGAGGGTTTTGTCATTTGTGCTGGGTTAGAAGATGATGAATGTGTCAGTGTGGTGGTTCATTCCGAAGCATCAAAGACAAAAAAAAGTGTGGCTATACTGTGGAACTGGAGGTGGGACTGGGCGGTGAGGATCTCGTGAGAGGTTGAGAGATGAAAATAGTCTGGCAATGGTGGTTGGGAGCGATACGTGGTGGCCAACGATGGTGCACTAAACGTGGAGGTGGGTGGAAAAACTTGAGAATTTTGTTAGTGTCCAGACCAATCTAGCCACGTCAGCCGCTGCCTGATCTAACCACGTCGGTCATGACCCATCATAATTGCTGGGTCAGCATCATAACCACGTCAGAATTTTGTTGGTGTCTGACCAAACTTTAGTAATATTACTTTCCGTCACTGTCATTTGAAAGACAAGTCCACAGGGGAGGTTATTTCAAGCACCCACCGTCTGTCATTGGAGGTTAGTGTAATTTACGCAAGATATATATATATACATATATATTGTTGCCAAGGAAGAGCGCAATAATTGAATAATACATTTTAAAAAAATTCATCTACAAAATTATAAATCATAATATTGATTGATGGGAAGGGTAAATAGCTTAGCAGAGGGGGATATCATTGTTGAGAGATGACAAACTGGTAGCATGGTTAATTGTCTAAATTCCCAAAATTCTATATCAAAATTTTAACCACCATCATCATCACCATCACCATCACCACCCACAAGTACTGATTCACCTCAGACTCTCAGCTGAGAGAGAGAGAAGGGCAGAAAGAAAATCGTCCATTGCCTGGAGAGAAGAACCCTTGTGACCTCCCTCCTCTTCTTCTTCTTCTTTTTCTTCTTCTTCTTCTCCTCCTCTTAGCGCTGCTTTTATTAGCTCTCCGATCTCAACTGCCTTTTTCTTCATCTCCTCTCCTTCTTCCCCTAATTTCTTAGAGTCCATCATCATCACCACATCTATAACCCTCTTCACCTCCTCCCTCCCAATGCTACTTTGTGCTCCCCTAGCTAGCTCTATGCAAACGCCCATCTCCTCCGTCAACATCTTTGAATTATAGTACTGCTCAGCCGCCAATGGCCACCCTATTATGGGCACACCCTGGCTTAAGCTCTCCATAACCGAATTCCATCCGCAGTGGCTAAGAAACGCTCCTGTCGATTTGTGACTCAAAATCTCTAGTTGAGGTGCCCAACTCCGCACTAACAAACCTTGTTTTTTCTCCACCACCGTTCGTTCTTCAAAGCCATCTGGTAACCATTCTGCCCTGAATTCGCTCTTAAGGTCGAAACCAACAGGAGGCCTTACGACCCAAATGAACGGTTTCCCACTATCTTCCAAGCCTTGGGCTAATGCCATCATTTGGGAAGCACCAATTGTATTTTGTGAGCCAAATGAAATGTAGAGGACAGAACCTTGCGGATGCATGTCTAGCCATTCAAGGCATTTCTGAGGAGATATTCCGGATATTCTGCCGCTGTGTGTCATCTTTGAATTGAAAGAAGAAGAAGAAGAAGAAGAAGAAGAAGAATGGTTAAAAAGCATTCTTGGAGGGAGAAGAGGCCCAATAGTCCAAATAGGAAGTTTGGTATATTTTCTCAGAATCTCTAAACCGAGAGGTTCAATTTCCTCCGCTGTGTTGCAGAGCCACCCAAAAGAGCCTAAAGAAAGCGAAATCTGGGGCTGAAAAAAGCGAGACCATGGGTCATTACCATCAGCTGCTCTCATAAATGGATGAAGCTGAGAACGATGAAGAGGACGACACGAGTCAGGGAAACCTGGTATCAGAAACTCATCGGCATCCGTGGACCGCCGATGGGGGAGGTTTTGCCAGACAGATACATAGGCTGCAGTGCCATAAGCACCGCCAGTGGTAAAAGTAACGTTGACAGTTCCGACGCTCTTGGCGACACGAGTACCCCAGCCGAGGAAAACATCCGAGATTATGCAAATCGGAGGCCGACCTTCTTTGGCAGTGATATCTGCGAGGAGTTGGTGGGAAGGAGCTTCGAGGGCAGCAGAGGAATGAAACAGGTTGATGATTTGGTTCAAAGGCAAGGCCTCGGTGTTCTCGGTGTTGGGTGGTAAGCCGTGGTCGGAACTGTTGAAGGGAAGAGCAACCAGACGGATTTGATCATCATCATCATCATCGTTGTTGGCGATGGTGGAGCGGAGGTAGTCAATGTTGAGAGGAGTGTTGGCGATGGTGATGGTGAAGCAGCAGCAGCCGGCGGTGGTGGTTCTTTGACGGAGGATTTGTCTTGCTAGTGCTAAGAATGGTATAAGATGGCCGTGTGCCATGAAAGGCAGCATCACTATGTGTGCTGAAGAGTCACCACCCATGCTCTGTGTCTGTGTGTGTGATCGATGTGCCTTCTTCTTCTTCGGATCTGGATGGCTGGAAATTCTTCTGAGAAGAAGGATCTTTATGATGATATCATGCTAAGGGATTGAGAAAAAAAAAATTAAAAAAAAGAGATGTTGAATCAGAGTTTATTTTAGTGGGTGGGTCGATCGAGAGAGGAAGGGGACCATAGCCGTTTAGTGAGTCCGTTGTGAAGTACCATTTATTAATAGCGCCGGAGGGGGTGGGTTTGAGGGGAATTAAAAATCGGTAATAATGCCTCCGTTCCATTTGCCGTTTTGGTTGCTGATGGTTGCGATTTGGAACATGGAGATCCAGCTCCGCTACGTGGAAGATAAGGCTTCACTAGTATTATTTACTTACCTGCCTTTTTCTCTTCTCCAATAGGGGACGAAACAAGTTTGACTACACAGATCGAGGCTTTGGTAGGCTGCTTGGCACAAAGTCTATGCAGAAGAGAAAGTGATATCAAAAACATAAAATGATGGGGATATAGCTATAGGGGGCTTGGTCAGAGTCGGACCATGTTCGCAACTTGGCATTAGGCGGCATTATGGCAACCCGAAGTAGCCTCTAAAATCAAAAGAGTGGCTTTTCAAAACAATTTTTTTTAATTAAATAGTTGTATTTGTAAAATTAACAATAATTGTAACGGGTATTTTGTGTGCCATGAATTGACACAAATTTCTTTTATGTTTATAATTTAGTTTTTCTAGTTTGTATGGTAATACCCGATACCACGAGCGGTTGTTGTGAGAGCTTTTAATTAAATCTTGACCATCAAGATCAATTTCAAGGAAATGTGGACAACATTTTAGGGAGGAACTAGGGTATATTTATATCTAATTTTCAAGAGGAAACCCTCATTTTTAAAGGGAGCTTACTGTGCCCTTAGAGTTCAACTTCAATATTAATTAATACAGTTAGATTTGGTTCATATTGCATGTTAGAAGAAAAATATTTATTTAAGATTTGTTAATGAGATAAAATACTTCTAAAATACTTTTCTTTTCCAATGGAACTGCAAAATTGGAGATAAAAGAAGTCATTGGTAGAAATTTCGGAATTTCTTTGTTGTACTGCTGCTTTCCTTTCGTCTCTAGTTTCTTTTCCGTTACAATGTGTCTATCACCGTCATCATATTCTCTCTCTCCCTTCATTTGTGTTAGTGTGAATGCGTGTGGGTCTGAGACGCTTTTTTTGTTTGAAAGCTAAGAAAACAACATAGTTGGGGGAGAAGCGGACGCTCCAATCCAGTGGCGGCTAAGAACTTTTTGACAATGGGGTCATTTAAAATGATATACTAATTTTTAAATTATAAATATAAATTCTTAATATATGTTTGTATTATTTTTTAGTAAAAATGTAAACATCTATGCAATTTTAAAATTACTTTTGATGAGATTTCCTATTTTAAAATCATCACATAAGCTCATTAAATAATTATCAATACTATTAAATATATGTCATTTCGAGTAAACATTAGCAAACAATTATTTATCTACTAATCTCTCATTTTAGTTTATTATTTAAAATCATATTCTACTATTACAGTCATGACCAGTAAAATCTATGTTAAGTTCATAAACAAATGGGTATTTTTGTAAAAAATAAAAAAAATGTTGCTATTTTAAAAATTAGTAAAGTCCAAAAAACTTAATCATTTGCTCTAAATGTATACCAATATATTCTATCATAGTTTAATGCTTTCATTTTTTTAATTGTTATATCTTTTAAATAATTTCTCTGGTACAATATATTAATTTTCCGCAAAGTTAGTATATCTTACCGCGTAAAATAAAATGATATTCTATTGTTATACAATGAATAAAATTAGTTTTATACATTTACAAAATCCTACACGTCATGAGTTAGAGTAGACAGTGGTACGCTAATAATAAATAGTAAAAGTTATTTTTTTATAAGTTGATGCAGATATTGTCCTCACATACTTTTATGGTAAAGCTATCTTTGGAATCTTTAGAGGGCAGGCCTCGTTCGGTCATATTTATTGTTTTTGTTTTTTATTTTTTAACAAAAAATAAAAAATGGTATTTGTTTAAAAAAATTTTTTTAATTTTTTATAAAATTTAAAAAAAATAAAAACACTAAAATAAGTGTGTTCTCTTTTACTAAATATTAGTCTATTACTATTGACACAATAATAACCTATAAATATTCATTATCAAACTAAAAAAAATACATAATAAAAACACACAATAAAAAATAAAAATTGACAGTGTTACTAAACGGTCCCAAAATTCTTTTTGTTTTCAATTTATTTTGTAAACTTATGAATTTTTTCTTTTATTATTGGACCAAAGGAATCAATGTTTTTGATAATGAGTGCAAAAATTTAATTAAATTATTAGCAAATGGTAGTAGTAAAAAATTTCGAATTTATTTAAACTTGGTGGGGTCAAGTTACCCCACCACCCACAACGTACAACGTGGCGCCGCCCCTGCTCCAATCAGACATTGCATTCATTGTCAGTTGTTTCTCTCTTATCAACTCTGCTGTGGGAATATTATGTTGCAGGCAAAGCAAAAAGAAACTAAAAAAAAACCCGAAGAGCCAGGACACAGATTAGCATATATATATATATACACGAGTAATGCTAGAATTTTCTGTTTTTATAAAATTATTATTATGATTAAACACAAGATGATGAGATTAATATTATTTAATATATATAAAACTCATTAACTTATATTTATTTGTAATGATAATTTGATTAATAAAATTAATAATTGTATCATTTTTTTATATATAATGACACGTATATGTGTGAGTAATATATGTACGAATGGGTTAAATTTGCATTATCAATATATTGAATATAATTGTTCTGGACTTTAGAAAAAGAATATTATCTTGCAGGTTTGAGGAAACCCCAAAAATAAAAAAAGTTTCTGAAAAGGCTTATAGCAGCAGGAGCTCAAAGGAAGATCACTCTCTTAATATGAGAATCTCTCTCTCTCTCTCTCTCTCTCTCTCTCTCTTTTTGGTTTGTGGTCTGCAAGCGGGGATCATTTTGTACTTTCATGTGACAACCAAATTTAGCAGGGAGGACATTTGGGAGGACTACATTCTTCATTTAAGCTTGGGGAGCATTAGGAATTGAAATTCCAAAGAAAGTAGTGTTGTGACTTCAGATTCCGCACTCTTTAGCTTTTAGGGCTATTACTCATGTCTGAATTTTGTTTATTAGCTATTTTAATTAATCAAGTCATTAAAATTCACCTCCAACAAGCTAGTTAACACTATTATCTAAAATAGTTAACACTATTTTGACTCTCTAAATATAGTGAGTCAGTGTGCAAGTCTCCAAACTTATAATAGTAGTCTCTCTCTCTCTCTCTCTCTCTCTCTCTCTCTTGTTTTCTTAGAGTGTTAAAAATAGAAACTAATTAAAATAGAGAGTAATGTTAGAGAATATATTAAAAAGTGACTAGCTAAAATCATATATATATATATATATATAAATTGTGTTTGTTCCAATAATTTATCTCTTACGTGGCACTCCAAATATTTTGATATTTTTAAAATGCCACATCACAGGACAATTAGTTAGATAATTATTAAACTTATTTGATTATTCAATTCACTTTTTATTAGTTTTGTAAGATATATACATAAGAAATTAAGTTTTAAACAAAAAGCTATTAAGCCACCCACATATTCGTATAAAACAATTAAAATTCTATTCAAAATGTTACTACAGTAGAAGAGAACAAATCAAAAAGTAGTTGAGTTCAATTCAAATAGTTGTTATTCTTTATATAATTAAAAATTAAATAAAAAATTTATCTATCAAGTGAGAATGCTACACTTACATGTTTTTTTGTTTTTCTTCCATGAACAATGTTAACACTTTAAAAAGTTTTATTTTGTTTTATTACCATAAAACAAACTAGGGTTGTCAATTTTGAATTATATTATTAATTATTTTAATTTTAGATTAATTACTTATAATATTTTTATTGTAAATTTGAATAAGCTTTTACTTTTCATACATTGCACGGATTGATACCTAATAAATATTGTAATTTTTAAGTATATTTTGTCTAATTATTTTAGTCAACAATGTTAATAAGAGAGTGGGTTATAGTACAATAGTAAAGTTGCTCTATTATGCCTTCCTGAATATAATGATTTCAAAACATAAAAACAATTCCTTGATAATACTGCGTGGTGATGATGGTTTCCCGACCGGACCAGGGGTCGAACTACCAGTCCACCTGGTCGTCTCCCGACCAGGTCTCCCCAACTGATCGCCCTCGCCCTCCAGGAGCCGAACAGAGGCCCATCACAGTTCGCCAATCAGGACGGCGCCCGACCATGCCTATAGGTCCCACTTCTGACACCGATCACCTTGGGTCGCGTTAGGGGCGTAGGTGTGGCATGTACTTGCAACAATCCCCCACTCCTCTAACACCATTCTGACACACGCCACCTTGGAGTGTAGAGATGATCCTCTCGAGTGTTCTGACACCATTATGACCCTCCAACTCGAAGCTGCCACGTGGAGAGACCACCTACCGCCCCCATGCAGGCATACAAGGGGATAGTTTGACCGCTTCGAAGGTATGAAAACACACAATCCCAAGATTTTCTTCCTCTCCAACACTTGAATCTAACTTGAACACTGAAGGGTCTTTGGATCCCATCACACCGGTGGGCTTTAGTGCAAGAGATCACTGGCCGGCCAAAGAGTGGTTCATCCTGGACCTGGGGGCAAGCCACCACGAGATTGCTGCATCATCAGCTGGCGCCGTCTGTGGGAATCGACTTCTCTCGTGACATTTCATGGTCTTGACTAGGTCCGGGATTAGCACCCTTCTTGAAGGAAATCCTATGGCCGATTCCAGTGCAGATAAGATAGCCGCCTTGGAGAAGACGGTGGCTGACATGATGGCCAGCATGCAGCAGCTGGTCCGTCAAAATGTGGAGTTGCTCCAACAAAACCCCCTTCCTCCACCAGAGATTCCACCGCAGCCCAACCCGCTGGAGGAAGAGCAGCAGGAGTAGGAAGTCGACAAGGATCCATCCATCCTCCCCAATGGCGGTGAAAATGGCAATGGAGGACGGGTTGAGGACCCTTTACTTTGCCGCGAGCCCTACGTCGAAGAAACACAAACGAGCCACACCGTCCCATCGAGGACGGAGATGGTAGGCGACAAACCGGAGAGCTTCCATGCTTGGGACGAGCAACTGAAAGCCATGTAAGCTCAAATGACTGGAGTTTTAACAGCGGTGGAAGCTAAAACTCCAAACACCGTGGATGCCCTCATTGGTCGAACGGCTTCCCCATTCACGCAGAAGGTGATGGAGTTTTTGCTTCCCCTAAAGTTCAAGATGCCGACTTTGGACGTGTTCAATGGTTCCAAGGACCCAGTAGACCACTTAGAGACATTCAGGGCGCTCATGCACCTACAAGCGGTGTCGAACGAGATCATGTGCAGAGCATTCCCCATCATGCTGAGAGCATTCCCCATCATGCTGAAGGGTTTGGCACGAACTTGGTTTAACAAAATCAAGCCAGCGACAGTCTCCACCTTCAAGGAACTTAACAAGCTCTTTGTGAGCCACTACATCGGAGCCCAACGGCAAAAGAGGCCCGCGGCATACTTGTTGACTGTGAGGCAGAAGAAGGATGAGACGTTGCAAGAGTATGTTGGGAGGTTCAACTTGGAGACTTTGGCTGTAGATGACGTGGATGACAAGGTGGCCGTCACGGTGTTCATGAGCGGCCTAAGAAGTGGGAAGCTCCTCTTTTCCCTATCAATGAGGCCGCCGCAAGACATGACTGAATTAATGCTTTGTGCTCAGAAGCACATGAATGCAGAAGATGCCATGAGTGCCAGGCGAGATAACGACGAGGGAAGCGGCTCGCGCACAGAGAAGAAGAGGTCAGGCGGAACCTCAAATGACGAGAGGGAGGCGAAGACGAGTAAAACTAGTAACCGAGCAAGGAGCCGGGGAGAGGAGAGATGAGAACACTACCGTGGTCTGGACAGAATGTTTACCCCCCTCACAACGAAGCTGAAGGATGTCCTGATGGAGATCAAGGACGATCCGGACCTAAAATGGCCAAAGCCTCTGAAAACGCCCTCAAACATGAGAAACAGAAGGAGATACTGTCGATTCCACCGTGACCATGGCCATGACACGGAGGACTGTATCGACCTGAAGCAGCAAATTGAGGATTTGATCAAACGAGGCAAACTCAGCCGCTATGTGGCCAGCCGGGACCGGACCCGAGCAGAACGATACAGCCCCGTGAGGACAAAAATCACCACCCAGCCCATTGGGGAGATAAGGGTAATTGCAGGAGGGTTCGCTGGAGGGGGACAGTCCTCTTCTGTAAAGAAGAAGCACGTTCGGGATATCCGAACCGAAGTGGAAGTAATGCTGGTTGGGACGGCCAATAAAAAGACAAAGTCTAAGGGCCCTGTGATCTCCTTCACGGAAGAAGAAGCAGCCGAACTGCATCAACCCCATGACGACCCCCTGGTTATTTCTGTTGTGGTCACCAACTTCAAACTTGGAGAATCTTGGTCAACAAAGGAAGTTCAGCTGACATTCTGTTCCGGGAGGCCTTTGAAAAGATGCAGATCGGCCAAGAGAAGTTAAAGCCAGTCAGTTGCCCCTTGGTCGGGTTCACTAGAGACCGGGTAGTCCCCCTCGGGACCATCGCCCTACCAGTCACTCTAAGAGAGGAACTGCACCGGGTAACGAAGATAGTTCACTTTCTAGTTGTGGATTGCCCCTCTGCGTACAACGCCATTATTGGTCGAACCGCTCTAAACCAATTTAAAGCAGTGGCTTCCACGTACCACCTACGGTTCAAATTCCCGACCGACACGAGGGTCGGGTGCACAAGAGGCGACCAAAAAAAAGCACGGGAGTGCTACATGACCTCCTTCAAAGGAGAACACAGCAAGGAGACCTTGGTCATTGAAGAGCTTGAGCCTAGGGATGAGGAGGAAGTAAGGAGAGGCGAACCAGCAGAAGAGTTGGTAGAGGTCCCAGTTGGGACCCCCGGCAGGATAAGACAGTGAAGATCGGGGCTGCTGCACCCGAGGAGTTGAAGCGGCAGCTAAGGAGGTTCCTAAGGGATAACGCTGATGTGTTCGCCTGGTCTCACGAAGACATGCCTAGGATTGACACCCACATAACGGCTCACTACTTAAACATTGATCCAGAGGCCAGACCAGTCAAGCAGAAGCGAATGAACTTTACGCCGGAAAGGAATGATGCCGTTGTTGAGGAGGCAGAGAAATTAGTGCAGGCGAAGTTCATCAGGGAAATGCACTATCCCACCTAGCTCTCCAACGTTGTCATGGTGAAGAAGTCCAATGGGAATTGGCGGATGTGCGTTGACTTCACCAACTTGAATAAAGCATGCCCCAAAGATAATTTTCCACTACCGACCATCGACCTCCTCGTTGATTCTACTGCGGGGTACGAAATGCTAACCTTTATGGATGCTTTTTCAGGGTATAACCAGATTCGGATGGCGGTGCGCGACCAGGAACATACAGCCTTTATCACAGACCGCGAGCTCTATTGTTACAATGTCATGCCGTTTGGGTTGAAGAACGCAGGGGCAACATACCAGCGGTTGGTCAACCTCATGTTCAAGTCACAGATTGGTCGTAATGTGGAGGTTTACGTGGATGATGTGTTGGTGAAGAGCAAGGAGGCCACCGACCACCTGCGGGATCTTAAGGAGACGTTCCAGACACTCCGCAAGTACCAGATGAAGCTCAATCCCGCCAAGTGTGCTTTTGGTGTCGCCTCAGGGAAGTTCCTAGGTTTTATGGTCTCACAAAGGGGGATTGAGGAGAACGCAGAAAAGATTCAGGCCATTATCGACATGCAGGCACACTGGACGACGAAGGACGTTCAGCGGCTAGCGGGACGTGTCACAGCTCTGAACAGATTCATCTCTCGGTCCACCGATAAGTGTCTTCTGTTCTTCAAGATTCTGCACAAGGCATTCGAGTGGAACGAGGAGTGTGAAGCAGCGTTCGGTCAACTCAAACAATATCTTAGCTCAATCCCGCTGCTCAACCGAACTATCCTAAGGGAAGAATTGTTTTTGTATTTGGCAGTGTCGGTGACAACAATGAGCTCAGCTCTTGTCCGAGAAGAAGGGGGGATCCAGAAGCCAGTATACTACACCAGTCGCGCATTGCGCGGAGTAGAGGAGCGGTACCCGAAGATGGAGCTCATGGCTCTCGCATTGGTGACGGCAGCTCGGCGCCTGAGACCTTACTTCTAAGCCCACACGATTGTGGTACTCACTAACCAGCCCCTGAAGAATATCCTACACAAGCCCGAGACGTCAGGGCGCCTAGTGAAATGGTCTGTTGAGCTTAGTCAGTTCAACATCCACTACCGACCCCGACTGGCAATCAAAGGACAGGCCACTGCGGATTTCATCACAGAATTCACTAACCCGCCCCTGGCCGAAGCCGACTCACCTGATAGCCACTGGGTCCTGAACATTGATGGTTCTTCCACTCATGATTCCGGTGGCGCCGGCGTGGTCCTCGTAACCCCAGATAGCTACAAGATGGAATATGCGCTCCGTTTCAAGTTTCCCACCACCAACAACGTTGCAGAATACGAAGCACTCATTGCCGGTCTCAAAATGACTTGGCGAATGGGGGCCAAATAGATAGTGGTGCGAAGCGACTCTCAACTCGTAGTGGAGCAGGTCCAGGGAGAGTATGAAGCTAGAGAAGACAACGTAAAGCAGTACTACCAAGTGGCGAAGAGCCTGGCCAGAAGATTCGCGAAAACACTCTTGGAACGTGTCCCGAGATTACAGAACGAAGAGGCAGACCGACTAGCCAGGATAGCCTCGTCAAATGAACCCAACCCGAACGTCCCGACTGAAATTCTTGATTCACCGAGCATTCAGAGCCCGAAAGTCGACCAGATTAAGCCCGAATCCTCGTTGATGACCCAGATCAGGAATTATTTGGAGAATGGAACCCTGCCTGAAGACCAGAACGAAGCGAGGAGGGTTCAGTACCGGTCGAGTAGATACCTCATACAAGGCTAGATACTATACAAAAGGGGGCACACCATGCCGCTGCTCTATTGTGCCAACGAGGAAAAGACAGACCACATCATGCGGGAGGTCCATGAGGGGGTTTGCGGGAACCACTCTGGCGGCCGGTCCTTGGCCAAGAAGATACTACGGACGGCCTACTATTGGCCCACCATGGAGAAGGATGCCCAGGAATTCGTCAAGAAGTGTGACAAGTGCCAACGGTTCGCCAACATCTCAAGACTGCCCTCTTAAGAGTTAACTCCGATCTAGACCCCCTGGCCCTTCGCACAGTGGGGGATCGATATCGTGGGACCCCTACCTCTCAGTAAGGGACAGACGAAGTTCGCAGCAGCGACCATCGATTACTTTACGAAGTAAGCGGAGGCGGAGGCCTTACCGACGATCATCGAGGAGAAGATGAAGAAATTCTTGTGGCAGAATATCGTGTGCAGGTTCAGAATACCCAGGGTTGTCATCACGGATAACGGGAAGCAGTTCGAAGGCAGGCAGTTCAACCGGCTGTGCACTGACTTGGGAATAAACCATCACGCTTCGTCCCTTGAGCATCCTCAAGCCAACGGCCAAGTCGAAGTCACTAACAGGTCCCTCTTGAAGATCATCAAGATGAAGTTGGAGAAGGCCAAGGGTTTATGGGCAGAGGAGCTCCCTAACATTCTTGGGGCCTACAGAACGACAGAGAGAATGTCCACGGGGCAGACGCCGTTCTCCCTTACCTTCGGCACCGAAGCCATCTTCCCAGTAGAGATCGGTCTCGCCAGTGCCAGAACGCTACAGTTCGACCCTGGGACCAATAGCGACGCGATGAATGTCGACCTAGATTTGTTGGAAGAAAGGAGGCTACAAGCAGCCATGAGGGTGGCCTCCTACCAGCAGAAGATACGCCAATTTCACAACTCCAGAGTCCGACCCAAAGACTTCGCAACTGGGGATCTTGTTCTAAAGAGAGTCAATCAGTCTACTAAAGATCCCAGAGAGGGCAAGCTTGGACCCAATTGGGAAGGACCTTACGAGGTGATCAGCAGTACCAGGAAGGGGACGTATAGGTTGAGGAACTTAGAAGGTAAGGAGCTCCCGCACCTGTGGCATACAGAGCGCCTAAGGAAGTACTATTCCTAAAAGACTCCTACTTGTAATTCACCAAAATATTAATAAAAGCGACTGTTCAGCAATCGTCTGCTTGAATCAACATAGAATCTGTCTACTTGCATGGAAACGACATTGAATCTGCTCGGCCAAGTGCCAAGTAGAGCCAGAGGGCCTTGAGTGGCAATGGCACAGAAATTGAATCTGCTTGGCCAAGTACCGAGCAGAGCCAGAGGGCCTTAAATGGCAATGTCACAGAAGTTGAATCTGCTCGGCCATGTGCCGAGCAGAGCCAGAAGGCCTTGAGTGGCAACAACATAGAAATTGAATCTGCTCAGCAATGTGCTGAGCAGAGCCAGGGCCTTGTGGCAATGACAGAAATTAAATCTGATCGGCCAAGGCTGAGCAAATCCTGAAAGCTTTGAACAGCAAGGCATGGAAACCGCTCGGTCTAACAGCGAACATGGCTCGGGCTTAACTGAAAAGGTGGATTGAACCTGCTCGGTCAAGGGCCGAGCAGATCCAGATGGTGGACCTATTCGGTTTTCATTGCCGAGTAGGTTCAATGCGCTTATAAGCATCATACATGTCACTCTAATCAAACATCCAAGAAATATAGCCGACACAGCATATGAAGATAAGTATATTCCATTAATGAAAAGAGGGGTACAAAGGCGAGGAGCCCATTTTAAAAAAAAAAAAAAAAAGGGGGCTATTATAAAAGGAAAGACTACTCAGGTATGAGCCTGCTCCACAGCTATCCCTCCGTTCTTCCCAAAGCCCTTCTTTTGAGCCCCCTCAGCGGGAGGCACTTCCTCAGCACCGGGTTGAATCTCAGCACTAGTCTTAACAGTAGGAGTAGGAGCCTCTGTCACAACCTCTTCACCACTTGGAGGAGCCTCTTCAGAAGGCTCCAGAATGGAGAAGTCCAGACCGGGGAACTTCGTTGAAGCCTGACCCCTGGTATGCTCAAAACCTTGGAGAAAGGTTGGCTCCAACAGAGCCTAAAAGTCATCCCCTTCTAGAACTCTTCCACCGCCGCACTCTTGGCCCTCACGAGCTCCTCTTCAAAAGCTGCCTTCTCCTTCTTCAATTTTTGTCGTTTAGCCTGCTCGGCCGAAAGACCCAGTACGAGCTTGCTGGTAGTGGCATCAAGTTTCTTATACTCGTCCTGAGCCTTCTTCAGGTCCGCCATTGCCAAGTCCCTCTCGGTGCTAATAACGGTGATCTCGTCCTTTATGGCACGAGCCGTAGTGATCTCCTCTTTCATGCTGTTAAGGTCGGCGAGAAGAGCCGCACAGGTACTCTTCTCATGGTTAAATGCCCTTTCCAGGCTTGCCAGACAATGGCCTATCTTGATGTTCCTAGCGACAGACTGGCAAAGGCTACATGTCATAACAAAGCGAAAGAACAAAAAAGGAAAGACCGAGTGGTGGGCACGTAACCTGAGGAGATCGTGATTCATATCTTTCACCAGGCGGTTGTTGTTGTATTTGTCGATCCTTTGAAGGTCGGCGTCTTTCACGGCGACCGCCGCCCTCACCCATGCTTCCTCCGAGCTCTCGAAAACGTTCTTAGAAGAAGGGGTGGCTTCGGCCCTGGTTTGCTGCTCAACTATAGCAACTGTACTGCGCCTCATCTCGGTCTGTGGTGTAGGTGGCTGAACCCGAGGTGCTTCAGTGGTCTTCGGCTCAGGCACTCCGGCTAGAGCCGTATCCTTCCTAGTCGGCTCTGCTTTGACGACTTTTGTCCACTTCGGTTCGGGCTCGGACCCGCCAGCTTTTCGCTTCTTCAAAAAATTGACGTTGAAGCTCATCTTGTCGGCAGTCTGATCTTGAGCAGGGGTAACTGTCTGAGGAACAGTAACGGGGGCCGAGCTGGCGACAACGACTGCACCAACTGTAATCAAAACAGATGTTAGTTTGGCGGCATTGGAAAGTTCTACAAATAGCTAAACACTCACTCCTCTCACGTTCAGCAGCCAGGGCCTCTCTGGTGGGCTCGGGACCTAGCAAGTAGTTTGACAAGTTCTCGGCAGTGACTAAGTCTTTGTGACTATGGACATCATGCTGCTAGACCTTCCTTATGGCTGCCCTCACCTCCCTAGATATTCGGGGCTTGCCTCGACCTAACACCCAAGGCAACCTAGGTCAGGACACCGACACTTGAAAACAAAAGGAAACCGAGTTCGGTAGAGAAAGAACGTACCCTTCTTATTCGGATAACCCCATTGCCTGGGGATTCGAGCAGAGAAGTCGGTCTCCCAGGGTTGGAATTCCCATCCATCTCCATTGACAAAGAAGAACCAATCATTCCAGTTCTTGACCGAAGAAGGAAGATCGTTGATCAGGTTGTACTCCTTCGACCTGCCCGAGAAGTACCACTAGCCTGTGCCCCTCTCCGCTAGCCTGTAGCAGAACAGAAATTCCTCAAGTGTGATGTCCCTTTTATGGACAATTTGCCAGAGGACAGAGCAGCCGAGCAGGATCCTCCACCCGTTCGGCTGTATCTGCCCCGGAAACAGGCGAAGCCATTGCATGATCCTTTCGACAGACTGAGGAAAGGGCATCTGAAGGCCACCAGCCAATGCGCCCTCATACACTGTGATCTCGCCCTCCCTAGCCGAGCAAGCCCAGTTGTCCTTCTTGGGGACCCTGAGCCTTAAACCCCGAGGGATCTGATAGGCGGCCCGCAGACCCCTCACCTTCTCCTTGGTGAGAATGGAGGACACCCCGACAGCCTCATACCCGGGATCGTCCTCTTCTGACTCTCCCGACTCTCCTCCCTCTATAGCACCGGAGTCGGCGGGCTCTGCCTGACCTGACTCGAGAACCTGCATAGATTCCCCAGAACCGCTAACAGAGGCCCCATCCCCAGCCTCATGCCTAACTACTTTAGACCTATTCGAGTCCGTTTTCTCAAAATTCGAACTCACATGCTCTGGGTTCTCCATAATGCCTAGTCGTTTCTCGTTTTCAATCCTAAGCAACACAGGTTTGAACAACAGGGCCACTTCCTCAAATATCGACCTAACGAACTCCGACCTATCAACAAACCCTAAAAGATTGGGGATTTTGGTCCTCTTTTCATAAACCCAGACACAACGGGTTGCCAACCAATACATATAACCGAGAAACGAGGCTCACCATGATTTGAAACAACTGCGACGAGTTCCGAAGGAAGCTGGCAGTACGATGCCAACAACAGTACCTTTTCGACTGGCCGGAGGCGACGAAGACGATGATGGCAATAATGAAGTAAGCTTTATTTCTCTCTTGTCCTCTCTGCGTGTTTGGTAAAAAGTTATGAGGGCGAAAAAGGAGGCAACCGCCTTACAAAACTCCCCCCACATCTTTGAAATCAACGGCCCCGATGGCCTGCGATGACGGGACACCAACAGCTGAGATGCGGCGTGTTTTTTCGACTACTGACAACCAATCCCTGGCCACCATGTGGGGACATGTGAAGCGACGCAACAACGCTCGTCATTATTACGCCACCCCCGCTATAAATGTGCCCCATGTTTCGCAATCGGACCATCCCACGAAATTCCTCTGGCCCTGCACAGATGGCCAGATGAATTGGGGGCATCTGGTGATGATGGTTTCCCGACTGAACCAAGGGATGAACTACCAGTCCACCTGATCATCTCCCGACCATGTCTCCCTAGCTGATCGCCCTCGCCCTCCAGGAGTTGAACGGAGGCCCGTTACAGTTCGCCGATCAGGTCGGCGCCCAACTATGCTGATAGGGCCCACTTCTGACACCGACCACCCAAGGACGCGTCAGGGGCGTGGGTGTGGCATGTACTTACAACAATCCCCCACTCCTCTGACACCGTTCTGACACACGCCACCTTAGAGTGTAGGGATGATCCTCTCGAGTGTTCTGACACCATTCTGACCCTCCAACTGGAAGCTACCACGTGGAGAGACCACCTACCACCCCCATACAGGTATACAAGAGGATAGTTCGACCGCTTCGAAGGTATGAAAATACACAATCCCAAGATTTTCTTCAACTTCAACACTTGAATCTAACTTGAACATCGAAGGGTCTTTGGATCCCATCACACCTGTGGGCTTTAGTGCAGGAGATCACTGGCCGGCCAAAGAGCGGTTCATCCCGAATCTGGGAGCAAGTCGCCACGATATTGTTACATCATCACTGCGTATGTGTGACCCATCCAAAATTGTACAAACCGAGAATCTTAAATCTAAGTGACTAAAGTAGCAAGTGTGTGGAATTCATACTCGACCATTCCTAGTTGACAACGAAATCATTACGGTATGTTTGTTCTACCCATGTCTTTCATTTTAAATTATTATTGGGAGCAAGTTAAAAAAACTTAGTATAAGATGCCATGGGGTTTTAAAAGGGACGAGCTTTAATCGTTTAATACAGTGACTACAAACAATTCGCTCTAAAAATGTGTTTGAAACTAGCAATGCTAAATAAATATAGTAATTTTGTCATTTGCTATGTCACCCCAGTCCTCATTTTCCGTCATAATAAAATAAGTTAAATAACCAACCCCACAATACATTAATAGAATAAATATATATACAGTTATACACACATATATACATGCTATATATATTATATTTGTAGAATGATCATTCACAACACCGTACAAATATGAGGTTGGACATCATTTGGACCCGTCGAATGTGACATGTCTGAAATTCCATAAATCTAAGGCATGATTCGTCCGTACTGACTCTGGAGAGAAAAGAAAAATTATTTAATTTTCTCAGAACATCCAAGTGCTCCAGCTCTTATTTGTGAAGGCCATCACATGAATTTCACTTTCTTGTCAGGGATGAAGTACTACCTAACAGTGCTCTATGAGCACTACATAATTTTCCGCATTTAGAGATAATCACATAATTTCTAGGATAATAGGTTGCATGCTAGGTGTAGTTGAGAGCTTTAAGGGCATGACCGTTTTGTCCTGCTGGGGTGAGACATTGACATCACTACCGAGAAAACTACTATTTGCGACGGCAACAAACCATCGCAAAAGGGGTGTTTGCCGTCGCAAATAGTCATTTGCGACGGCTAAACGACGGCATAGTAAGGGTCGACAATGGTGAGGTGGCAAATAATTTTAGCGACAGCCAAGCGACGGCATTGGCCTCTTTTAGCAACCGTAATTACCCGTCACAAATACTAGTCGTCGATGAAAAAATAATTACGACAGGAATTTACCGACGCAAATACTTTTTTTACGGCGGTCATAACCCGTCGCTACTACATTTGCGACACTATTACCGATGGTTTTGCGCCATTGCAATAAGCATTATTAGCGACGGCAAAAACCGTCGCAAAAGATGTCGAAACTGAAGTTACAGACGACGCTCCCACCTTTAGCGACAGTTCAATGCCGTTGCTAATACTTTCTTTTTGAGGAAAAAACAGTTTCTCCTTATTAATTACAAATAATGTTTGTAATTTTTTATTACACCTGATAAAATAAATATTTAACATAATCAAAATAAACAAAATTCTGACATTCATTTAAATTCAAATACTTACAAAATAGTTAACAAAATAAATAAACTTTTAAACATTTATCCAAAAAAAATAATATCTCCCAATCACATCCAAATAGCTTAAATAAATTACATATAGTCTGTTGCAAAATAACGGTCCTATTCCAACATCCATACAATAAAAGAGTTTTTAGTTTATCACAAAATAAGGCCATATAGGAGCATCATCGACCTATTCATTTAGAATAACCTAAAAAAAAAATCAAAATATTAGATTCAATAATAAATTACACAATAAAGAAAATTAATAAATATGCATGTATTTATATGGGGTTATTGAAATAAAAATGCAATTTACATCACGAGAATTCCAAGCTACATGTCGGACGACAGATTCTCCAACAGTTTTAATATGTTGCCGAGATCTTTCTAAGAGAGAATTAGGTTTTTGGGCATTTTAAACAAAAACTTTATAGAAATTTGGACCCAATGGTTCTCCACAACTTCTGCCAAAGGATTTGTACTAATAAGAAGTCCTTCGGCTAATTCGAGTTTCGAAACACCAAAACAAAGCAAAGAAACCTTTACTCCTTCCTACAACAATGAGTATAATGTCTCAAAAATATGAAAGAAAATTCTTATAGCTTGAAAAACACGTTTTTCTAAAATAAAAAAAAAGGTAAGAAAAAAATACCACAACTCTTAGATAGGGAGTTCGGCAACCATGCCGTTTCTTCCCACACGTCACTCGTGCGTAGAACTTTCTACGTGTCAAGTTTGACGGACTTCCGAAGCTGTTTGCGGTTTTAGTACCAAAACGGGTTGAAAAACAATTTTTTTTCAAAAAAAGTAAGGAAAACATATCATAACTCTTAGACTGTGAGTCCGGCAACCATGCCGTTTTTTTCCACACATCACTCGTGCCTAGAACTTGCTACGTGTCAAGTTTGACGAACTTCCGAGGCCGTTTGGGGGTTTTAGTACCAAAATGGCTTCAAAAACACGTGTTTCTTATAAAAAAAAAGTAAGAAAAAAATATCACAACTCTTAAATCAGGAGTCCGGCAACGGTGCCATTTTTTTTCACACGTCACTCATGCCTCGAACTTGCTACGTGTTAAGTTTGAAGGACTTCCGAGGCCGTTTGGAAGTTTAAGTACCGTAAGGGCTTGAAAAATAGTTTTTTCTTAAAAAAAAGTAAGGAAAAAATATCACAACTCTTAAACCGAGAGTCCGGCAACTGTTCCGTTTTTTTCCACACGTTACTCGTGCCTAGAACTTGCTATGTGTCAAGTTTGACGGACTTCCGAGGCCGTTTGGAAGTTTAAGTACGGTAAGGGCTTGAAAAATAGTGTTTTCTTAAAAATATCACAACTCTTAAACCGAGAGTCCAGCAACCGTGCAGTTTTTTTTCTCACGTCACTTGTGCCTAGAACTTGCTACGTGTCAAGTTTGATTCCTCACCACCCTGACTATTATTAATCAATTAGCACAAACCAGTACCGTATAGCATCAGTGATAACAATGCATTCTCATCTAAGGTACACTAATGAAAATTACAGTTTCAGAGTCAAAATTGGGATTATCTCAAGCTACATAATGGAATCACTTGGGAGACACACCACTATTCTAATAAATTGACATTTGGCATTACAGTTTCAGTTATTTTGATTAAATTGACATTTAGCATTATTCTAATAAATTGACATTAAACAATTTAAAAGCTTAGAATGGATGCTTACAGAAAAAGATAGGTGTACAGCTCACAAGGTTGCTAAACATCACTGGAACATTTGGGTGATAACCATGAACTAACCAGAATAATAGGATGCTATAAGAAAGTGAAAAGAGCTTACTCTGAAAAAGATGATTCAAATTCTTTGAGGATGATGGGTGAGGTTCATATTCAAGATAGAAATTCACCCGAGAGTTATTAAAGCAACAGTTTCTCCCTGCAAATAGAAATGGACTTATGCAGAAGCAAGTATGGAAAAAATTATAAATAAAATAAAAACAAAAATAAACACAACTGGAACACAACTAAGATAGCACCATGAAATATAAATTGAGCATCTTCTATTATCACCAATTTCTAGCTAACATGCTGACAATACTTAATTAATATATTTTCCTTCCACAGGTACTAAGCATAAAGACATATTAATCACTTAAGTTTCTCCGTTACAATAGTTACTTTGTTAATGTAGACTAAAAGTTCACACTTGCAGAAAAATATAACTGAATGCGCAATTGCTTATCTAAGCGGATGTTTGGAAAAGTTAAGAAATGGATTAATTGGGCATAACTCTATTCTGGATAAAAATGTATGCTGTTTGGTAAAGCTAATTAGCATTTTTAAAAAATGGTTTTTTCTTTGCTCAATTTTGGGCAAAATCAGGTTGCCTGTGAAAAAGAGGAGATTACTTGAAAGTGAACTGAGTTTTTTGTTGGAATAGAAATCCACGTTAAGGGTTCTTAGTCCAACTCATCCTCCTCCCCCTCCTTTTTTGGGTTTTGGAATCCAATGCATATATGCAAGATTCCAGCCCTAAAACAGTGTTTGATTCTACAAGCTCCAGCTTTCATTCTCCCACCTTTCATGAGTTGATTCATACATTGTGTCTTGTTGAGATCTTGAAGATTTGTTTGAAAATCTGATTTCAAAAGCTCTCTCTCTATATATATATGCATAAAAATATATATGAATATCCCTAGATATATATGTAAGTTTATGATAACCAAACTGCTTATAAATTTAAACTGATTCAGAATTGGATCTGTCTTAAGTCAACTTGGGTTCTGAACTAGACTGGACTACTTTTCAGATTTATTCTTTATTAAAAGTAACTGGATCACTTTTGAGAAATCCCAAATGGGCCCTGAAAGTTACTATAAAGTCCTTACAAGTAGCATAGCTTGCTCAAGACTCAAGAGGAATTGGTAAAAAGCAATTAATTTTGTTTATTTATGTTTTTTTTAATACCTAAAAGAGAATCCAATTTCTATTTCCTGTGATAGGTACAAATTGATCTACCATTCATCATCAAAATGAATCTTGCACTATGGCAAAGAATAATATGACATATCTGTGTTCTCAAAATAATTTAATGTTGCTTCCTTCATCTTTCCACTAAGTTGGTTTTCAAGGAAGTAGGCTGGCAATGCATGTCAAATAATCTCACAGGATGCTAACCTCTAAGTGAACTTTCTTCTTATTCATGTATCTAGATTAAATTTGATGATGAATGTCATTTAGGGATCAAACATTGTTTACCAAAGCCTTTAGGAATTAAAGGGACGTGCATTCTATCACATCATTATAAATTAAATTTATGGAACTCAAGTTATAATCTACTATTGCCATGACTATTTCTAAGTCTACACTACAGTTGCCAAAAAGTAGCCTCCATAAAACCACTACACTTCTATATATATTGACAACAATGCCACAACAATTATGAAGCATTTGGTTACCACCATTAACTCCATTAATATAATGAATCCCAATTTAATGTGGTCACAAATCTAATTGCTTTGCTAAGTTCTGTAATAACCACAATGACCACTCATATTAAACGAGAGGGGACAAAAAAGACATTTATAATTTGTTTTACGTACCAGGTGACAAGTAAAAAGAAAAATTGACTTGGCATAAAGCCAAAAAAGTGTTCTACATTATCAAACAAAACCTTTCAACAAAGTGAACAAATAAGGTGAGGGACCAGAGTCACATTATCCCTTTCCCCCTTATATTTTGTACCATAATGAGTAAGTTACCTGATAAAGGCTGAATAGTTGGAAAATATGTTCTTGTGAAAGTCTTCATTTGACACCCTCTTTAGCTCAAGGAGTTCTGAACAGAGATGCTTAATACCCTATATGAGCAAAACAAGGTAACATTAAACAGACATTGCTTCGCCAAGAAATGAAAAGAGTCCAACCACTGCAAATATTTGATTAATTGACACTTACAATGTATATTGACAAACAAAAGCTTACAGTGTCATACAAAGGAATGTAGATGATATCCGTTACCTTCATTAAAAAGAGAAAAACAAAAATGGCAGATAAATTTAAATTAATTTTAGTTTTACCTTGTCATTTCTCTATGAGACAAAACCTATTGACTTGTAGTGAATGTTTAGTTGAGAAAGCAATCTGTGGCCGCATATGTGCCGCCATGTGCACTTTCACTTTTGTATTTAGCAGTCTATCAGCAGAGACACAGCCCTAGAATCTTTGCAATGCATGGCAAATCGCACCGTGACTAAAGCACATAGTCACTGATTTTACTAAACATTTTCAAGTATAACTCATAATAGACATCATAATCAAGTATGTAGACAACAAACATTGTACTCCGGCAATGAGAACTCTATGGCTGAATTAAGACGCAAAATTATCAAAATTTAGTACTTCATCTGCATTTATATGATTGATTGTTATATAAGCCACATTATTCGCAACAAGTATGTTCAAACATAAGTATTTTTGATATTTCATCTCTCTCTCTCTCTCTCTCTCTCTCTCTAAATACTCCTCCATTATCAAGTCATAGTTTAACCTAATTCCCAAAATGTCAATGTGGCCTTCCACGCGTACAGGAAGGGGACAATGGTAAATATACTGTAAATCTCATTCAAGAAACCTTTGACTGTAAAGAGAGAGTAACAAGAAAATCGAAGTTAATAAGGTGCAAGAACTCATACCTTCCCCGTCATGGACTCGAGCTCGGGCTCGTTGTCGTCGTCGCTGGACAATGACGAATCCTCCGAACTGGTGTGGCCGTCCGTCGCTTTTCCGTCGTCCATCTGTTGGTGATCTCGGAACCGAAATCTTGATGCGGAAGAAGAAAACTCCTCCATGGAAATCTTGATGACGTATTGCTCCCTGTTGAAACATTGCGAGGCGAATTCGATACCAAAGGCACGCCTAAACGTAGGGTTTGGAGCATTCTGTGTCGTTTTCGTCTGTTCTTCTCTATGAACTTCGGCTTCTTCGTATAGACAAATCAAACGGAGTTTCTAATTTTGGTTTCTTGTTTGTTGCTTTCCTTTTCCGTTTCTTGCATTTTCTGAGAAAATAGCTTTGCGGCTTCCACATCGGCGTTTTGCTCTCACAAATCTGAAGAGGAGAATCCGGATTCTGCTCGACGTGAGGATTGGGTTCCTGCTGGAAATTTGAGGGAAAGAGGGAAGAGGGGCTGCGGCTGTGGCTGAGGTTTACAGAGAGGGATCGATCGATCGATCAAAATAAGGAAGAAGGGGGGGGGGGGGGGGGGGGGGGGGGGGGGGGGGGGGGGGGGGGGGGGGGGGGGGGGGGGGGGGGGGGGGGGGGGGGGGGGGGGGGGGGGGGGGGGGGGCAATAAAACGACACCATTTTAATCTTAAAACGACGCCGTTTTGGCCAAAATTTTTGCCCCAGCAGAACCGGTCGCAAATAATCCGTGACGAACGGGGGTAGCGTCTAACCACATAAAACGACGTCATTTTACTTCGTTTTACCGACGGGTAGGAGTCGTCGCAAATAGAGCGGTGGCAAATAACATTTTTTTGCCTCGGGTCTTTTACCGTCGCAAATACTAAGCCATTTGCAACGGGAGTAGTGGCCGTAGTAAATAGTCGGTCGCAAAAAACACTTTTTCTTGTAGTGCATGTTGAGACCAATAATACACATATGCTTGGGGAAAGTTCTGCTACGCAAGCAATTGGGAGTACCCATTAAGACTGCATGTACCAGATCCTTATGATTTTGCATTCTTATATGAATTCTGATCAATTTGCAGTTTATTATTTTTTAGTTAAAAATTAATAAACTCTGTAGGTGTCGAAGTGAAGCTAGAGACGGACATTCAAATGAAAATATTTTTGTGTTTAAATCAAAATTTTAGTGAGAGAAAAGAACAAAAAAAAAGAGATATAAAATTATATAGTAGGTTATTAAAAAAATAAATAATAAAAAAATATAAAATAAATAAAAATTTAGAATAACTCATTTTGACTTATTTTCTCTCACTTTTTCTTCTTAATAAATTAGGATTTCAGACGAGCGTGTTGATGGTGAAAATTGATGGCAAAAGGCATTGTCAAATCAAGCTTCACATCTTAATATTGTCTTATCATCTCTAGTTTATTGAGATATGAACACAGAGAAACTTGTGTATTTGCTTTTGGAGAGAGAGGGAGAGAATGCTTGAATCTAGGCTCTCTGATACTCCAATTAAATTACATGAACATTCACGAGCGAAAATCTCTACTCCGACCCCTGACAACCCACTTCTTGATTTGATTATTAAAATTTTTTTATTTTTTTATTTTGTCTATAGTCTTGTCTTTTTATTTTAATATTGTCATTTATTTTAATTTTTTTAATAATTTTTTTTACTCACACCTCTCAATTTTTAATTAAAAAAAATTTGATCAAAATTTTTTAATTTTTTTTTACTCTCACCTCTTGTATTTTTATATAAATAAAATTTTTATGATCAAACTTTATAATTTCTTTTACTCTCACCTCCTAGTTTTTTATTAAAAAAAATTTTAATCAAAATTTTTTAATTTCTTTTTACTCTCACCTCCTAGATTTTTATATAAATAAAATTTTAATGATCAAATTTTATAATTTATTTTACTCCCATCTTTCGATTTTTATAAAAAAAAGAAATTTTGATTAAAATTTTTTAAATTTTTTAAATTTCTCTCTATTTATAAAATTTAATGCAAAACTAATTAACATAAATGTTTTTTGAAAACACTTACTGATGTGATGGTAATATTGAAATCGCTGATCTTATATTCTTGACAATCCCACTCACTGATATGACTCATATTTTTTTTGTTCTTTTTTTTTTTTAAAAAAAATTCAAATTAATCAAAATAAAATAAAAATAAAACAACAAATAAAAAAATAATAAATGCTGCCTAATCAGTGCTAAATTTAAGTGTATAGAGAGAGGCATATCCGAACAAAAAATTTTATTCGAACAGAAAATCTCTAATCTCATATTCCCTGACAATTCCACTTTCTGATGTGACTCTTATTTTTTTATTTTTTTTAAAAATTAAATTAATTAAAATAAAACAAAAATAAAATATAAATTATTGATGCATATTTAACCCACGAAAAAAACACTTTAGTATACACTGTTACTTCACCACTAATAAAACACTTGAGGGCAAAATGAGACAAAATTTTAAGCCCTCCATCCCATCACCCCACCTCCCGTGTCACAGAGGGTGGGAGTAATACCTTTCTTCACGAGAGTCACAGATCAGCAATTTAACCTATTAAAGTTTTCTCAGAAGCCTCTCAATCCTTCGCAAAAGGTAGAAATGCTAGACATGAACAACCATTCAAAGATGCATAGCAAGGTGGGAAAAAAGCCTTATTGTGTTTGGCCACCTTAGAGTCCAAGCGCTGAAATTAGAATTGGAAGCCATCTAATTAGCTTGAAACATTTTACTCATAGCAACTCAAATTCGAAATTTAAGACTTGAATTCTATGCTGCCAAAACACAACTTAAAAACAAGTGTTACACAAGCTTGTAAGAAATAGCTCAAGTATGATGCATTAGATTGAAAACCAACCTTAAATTTCAAAAATTAATTTTACAGATGGAAGGTTGCCAGGTCACAAAATTGATGCGCAAGTTTTTTCAAATATGAGTTTAATTTTAATGCATTGACAGTGTAAAATTTTTTTTACACAATCAAGCACCAAAATATGACACATGTCAATGAGTCTTACTTTTATGTTGTATTTAAACTCTAAAAGACACATGTCAGATTTTGGTGCCCCATTTATATATAAAAAAAAAATTCACTACCAGTACATCAAAGCTAAACTCTTCAAATTTTTGGTGTATAATAAAAATCGGAAGAGGATAATCCAAATAATGTTAGGGCATGCATTACCATATATATATATATATATATATAAGTGTGCAAACATGGATTAAAAAAATGTGTATTGTATATGGATTTGAATTTCTTTATCCTTTGGTAATTTGGGAATAGAGTCTATTTATTTTCATTTGTATTTTTATGCTATGTTTGGATTTTATATTTGTGAAAGAAAAGATAAAAAATATATATGAAGTAAAAGTAGCTCTAGATATATATTTTTTATTGTTTTAGGTTGGGTTAGGTGAGAACAAAATTGATATGTATTTGTTAAAAAAATTATTTTTCTGTTTAATTACTCATAAAATAAATTAATATTTATAAGTAATTCTCTTTCCCATTCAATTTCATTGATCCAAACATTATAGTAATTTTTAAATTATTAGACAAGGGAATAAGCCGGGTTCAATAAATGGCAACCCAAACTTTTAATTAATCGGGCCATCCTTCAAAGATTTTTTGTTAAAAAATCTCCTAATGATGTGAAACACTTGACAACTAGTTTATTTTTGTTAAATGTATGTTGGATCTGTATAAATAAAATAAATTATTTTTTTATATAAAGAAAATTAAAATTTTGAAAAGTTTCTCAAGCAGAAAACCCACCGTCTTCAATTGAAAGGATGGGAATTCAAGAAAAGGAAAATGACAGAGGAGGAAAAGGGAGGTCCAATTTCATTAAAGTCCCATTCAACTTTTTGCCAACCACTTCTGTCCACCGACTCATACACCTTTCACAGCTCAACCAAAATAAATTTTGGACTTGAAAGGAAATGACAAAATAAGTAATAAGTACCATACATTTGAAACTTCAGAACAGTTTTGGTCTGTCAAACATTTTGCCACAGAATTATGTCCTCATGGACCTCACCACACACGGGATAAGATCATATATACACACACATGTATACATGAATAACTCTTTTCAAGTCAGAAATGAAAAGCAGCTCGAACATAGGTACCCTCCACACACGGGATAATGTTTTGTATATACTACCTTCCAAACCTGCAATTACAAAACTAGGGTTGGACGTAGGTACTTATATACTTTATACACTAGCCCTAGGTTTGTCTTTGCAAGATTGGAGAGTTACATATACATAACCCTATTTCGTGTGTGAAGGTATATCCTTTATACACTAGCCCTAGCTAGGTTTAACATATTCTCTTTATACATTTTTAGCCCTAGGATTAATTGGCCTATGTGAGCGACTATGCAGTTTTTCTTGAAAGAGAATCTTAAAGTGTTAAAACCAAAATGGCCTCATTTCATGCAAACCCTTATTTCACAATATGTAATGGTATTAACTGCTATCGATATATGTGTTGTTTCGTAGCCTAACATCCATGCTTTGGATTTGGAATTAGATGTCACCTTAGTTCAAATTTGAAACTGTAATGGCCTCTGATTTTAATTTCAAAGCACGAAACCACATGCAAATTCCACTCTCTCAATGATCAATTTTCAATTAACATATGAAAAAGTACTAAAAAAGGCAAATGCATACGTTTTATAAATGTCCTTCAGTATTGTTAATCTAATGGCTCAATTCTAGATCATATGGTCTCTACATTTATATATGGATCACAGGTGGAGTAAAGAAAAACATTTACTTCAATAGCTACCCTCACGGGAAAAGTTTGGAAGTATTAGGGGGAGTTGAAAGGTAGTTAGATAGCATTGGCACATGCATCCTTGCATGATGCTACAATTATATTTCTAATAAATTAACATGATATATAGTCCATGTGTGTGCGCGAACCAATATTTATTCCAGAAAGTAGGTCTAGTATCAGTCGTGGCTGGTGCAGCTAAAAGCAGGTCTCAATTGATATGTCCAGTATCAGTCGCGCTTGGAATCCGAACAATATGTCCAACACTAGTTGCGACTGATGTAGTTGATGACGAGTTTGAACTGATATGTCTAGCGTCAATCGAGGTTGAGATCTCAACTAATGTGTCTAGAGTAGTACTAGACCTGTTTAGTTTTTTTTTTTTTTTGTTATGCCAGATGGAATTTAGAATGAAGCAAAGTGGGTGTGATGTGAAACTGTAAGGCAGAAGTGGATGTGCTGAGGTGAAGGTGGAGAAATGAAAGGTTTTTTATCAATGCCACCTACCTTTCGAGTGAGTGACCTTTGCACTCTCGTTTGCTTTCCTAGCAATAAAAAAAACTTACGAAAGCATCCACTAACTATAAAGATACCCCTAGGCCCTAGCCCTAGGCTAGTTGTTCAATCGCCCCAGCCATTCTATTCATTTACTAATAAGCACGTTTGGAGCTTAAGAAAATGCAGAGAAATGGAAGGAAAATATTCTCTTTTTGATTTTCGGCTTAGGAGGGAGGAGAGAGTGAGAAATCCTAGGAGAAATTATTTTTTTTCTTTTTTTTTTAATAATTACTTTATTATTATCTTTCATCTTCTCTTTGAATTTTAAATAAGGGGAAGATATTTTCCTTTTATTTCCTTTTTCATTTCCTTTCGAAAGCCATAATGTCTTAACCTAAATCACCTCTCCTAGTCTAAGCCTTGGATCCTGAGATCCAAAGCGTAAGCAAGAAGGAACTAATTCAAAAGCAACATCAATGGATTCCGAGATCTCCGCAAACTAAACTAAAAGAAAATGTTTAGCTTAATTTAGAGAAAAGCAGCAACCACAGAAGATTAAAAGAAAGATGGAGAGTCATCACATGACAACGAGGTAATCCACTAGTACAATAAATCCAGCATCCTAAGAGAGATATTATATAACCTCTTACGCATGCCATCGATCGTAGAAACATTAGCAGCACAGCTAATATTCATTCTGCTTTTGCTTTTCAGAAATGCGAGAGGAACCTGTTCGAGAACTTCTAAATCTACTTATAAACCCAGAGATCACTCAGAAACTGTACTTTTAAATTTAGTACTTTACATGTTCTGACCATTTAACAATTCACTATCTCTCGATCTTCGTACATTTGGGCTACAAAAATACATCAGAGAATTAAATCCATACATATAACTCCTGACCAACATGTTCTAGCTAGGAATAGGACATATCAAAAACAAGAACCCCGATAAATTAACATGAGGTTAAATGTAAGTACTTTTAATTGTTTTATCAGGGGAAACAAAGCGGATTAGAAATCTTCTCAAGTCAAACAAAATGATAGTCTTCGTGTCAGATTATACCTTAGAAATCTATTTTAATATGACAAATTAGGCAAATACCAAATGCAGTCGCAGTTGTCCGACTACTGCCAACTAATGTGCTCCTGATACGACCCAACTAATGTGAAGCACATTAGCTGGTTGTAGTGGCCGGACCACTGCGACTATCACTAGACTGCTCCCACAAACTAGGTGAAGTTATGGGTTGAGTTGAAACTACTCTCTCTCTCTCTCTCTCTCAAAAAGGTTGCTTGGGCCGTTGGCTCGGCACTATTTCGTTTCTGTCTAGAAAAACTAGTAGTGTTCCCAAAGACCACCTTAAGTCCAAAACCACTCTTGGGCCTGGGCTTGGACCACTACACTTGGCTGCTTGGACCTTTATGCATCTTTCTCTCACACTCGAGTAAAATCGCAAACTTTGTTTCTTGCCGGCGCAAATGCTCTTCAAACTCAAAGCTTCCCCACATTGGAAACCCCTAGGGGTGTTCACGGGCTTGGCCGGGTCAGATTGGGGAGCCTCCGTCACTTGACCCGACCATATCAATTTTGAAATCCCGGTCAACCCACAAGGTGATTGCGGTAGTTTGAATTAGGTAGGGTTGAGTTGGGCGAAAAATCAAATTTTAGTATAAAAAATGTCAGGTTAGAAAAATACAAGCCCGACACCCGAGCCGAATATAATCGGATTGGTTGCAATCCACTAGTTATCCAATCATAGGGTGATCAGGTTGGATCTGTTTGGTGTCGGGTCAGGCTGGCCGGGCCAGCCGGTTTTTTGGACACTCCTAGAAAACCCCTTCTAGCTTAGGCCCACTCCCATTTCGTGTGATTGTTTGGGCTTTTGTGGTATCATTCCCTCACACTTTGGGTTAATACACCCAATTTTTGCTAGAAAAGCTAGTACTTTTTAACTTCAAATTAGTTGCTGCCTTGGCGAAACTCCATTTGCAAGTGCCCCCAAAGGCTTTCTTGCGTCCAAAATCCGGCCACGATCCTAGGCTCAATCCACTGCTCATGGCCATTTTTGGCGTCATTTCCCCATAATTTGAGCTAAAGCGCCAACATTTTTGGCTAAGAAGCTAGTATTTTGTGTACTGTATGAACGAATGAGCCCCACTTAATGAATGAGCTGAGAATAACTTCTATTTTTGCATAATTTTAACCATAAGCACACCTAGCCCAAACGGGCAATGTGTCAAAAATTTATATACCTAAGACAACTCAACCTCATGGCCAGCATATCTTGTTTTTTAATGGTCTAGGCCCAACCTTGGTTTAACTTGTGTAAAGACAATCTAAAGCAATAGTGGCAGGTAGAGATGCCAATTTGACTTAAAAAATCTGAACCCACTTCACCCTTCTAATAATAATAAGGGTTTGTGATATAAATAAACGGATTAGGAGTAGGATATGAAAAAGAAAATATAAGAGTTTGCTACAGGATAGAGTTTAGGTCACTCTACTCCAATTAAATTATAAAATCCTTAAATACTTCTATTATATTCTAATTATACAAAATATCCTTAGGATATGTCAGTTAATATTAAAATTTTAATGTTACTTTTATTCGTAAGTTTTAGGTTCTTTTTTTCTTAATTTTATATTGTAATGGTGTTTATATAATTTATATTATTTTTATTTTAAAATTTTATACAGATTTAATCTATTCCAACACGAACTCTAATTAATTTTTATGAAAAATAAGGTGAGAAGATTCAACCAATCGAGAATTTAAGAAGGGATATGGGGTGAAAATTTTCTATTAAAAATGAGATAGCTTTAGCATTACTTGTATGAAAGCGGCCACCACTGCAATTTAGGGGTTCATTACGCTCTTCTCAAACATATCCTTGAAAGCCCACTATTGCCTTCACAGCCATCCTCATCCCTCTGTGGGCCCACAAACTTTCTCTTGCTCCTTCCCTATTTGCAACTTCCCACTCAACTTCCGGATAAGCTTCCTCTCACCACTCTCTCTCTCTCTTCTTTGCAACCAAACAAAACAGGGCATAATATAAAAGTTGAAATTCAAACCTCAATTTCCCAATCTAAAGGTGAAAAGCGGGTGTTATTCACGATCTTCTTCTGAGCCATCACTAGCCTAAATATCTTATCTTCTTTCTGAGTCTTAAGCTGTGGAGAGAGAATGAATATATTGGCACCAAATACTCACATTCTATACAGAGAAATCTATCAGAGGGACCAACAGCAGCAGCCTTGGCATGGTGGGAATTGTTTGGTATTGTTGAAATCATATGGGTTCGGTTTTGATCATAGAAAAGGTGAGTGGAAGAAGATATCAAAGAGAGATTTCAGAGTGGATGCCTTCTGGCCAGACTTGTCAAGACCCACTGCAGTAGAGATGGAGCCCATTGTGGACTGTGATCAGCTGGATCAGATCCTACTCAAAGCTCAAGAACTCTCCCAACCCATTATCATTGACTGGTCTCTCTCTCTCTCTCTCTCTCTCTCTCTCTCTTGCACTGGTTTTTATTATAATGAGTTGTTTCAATTGGTTGATAGGATGGCTGCTTGGTGCCGCAAGTGCATATATTTGAAGCCTAAATTGGAGAAATTGGCAGCTGAGTTTGATACCAAGTAAGGCCTCTCTCTTCCTCTGTCGTGAGACAAACACGTTGTGACAAACCACCTCATATTAAGGGTTATGTATTATCTGCATAGTTGCATTTGTTTGAATTCCATTGATCATTCTATGGTCCCAAGAATAGAATTTTAACGTACCTTTATTACAAATAAGAAAATCAACAAGATGGTATGGTTAAGCTCATAATAGGTGGGATCAACAATGAATTCATCCGTGAAGTTTGTTTGGTATTGTTTTTAAAATTTTTGTTTCCGCTTTCGTATGAACTTCCAAAACGTCATAATTTGCAAATTTTTCTCATTTTCATGTTAAAACGTTTTTCGGAAACCTAGAAAACAATTTTCTTTTATTGCCGAATATGTGGTTATTTTCAGATGATTTCACGAAAATACTTTTTCGAAACTAGTTTATTAAAGCTGCCTCAGCAGTTTTTAAAAAATAGGAACCGAGACTACAAGCAAACGCGAAGGTCTTGGTTCCTATATTCTAGTTTCATTTTCTGAAAATTAAAGAGACCGAGTTTGTTAAACTGGTATTGAAAATCATTTTAAAATTTTTTTTTTAAGATATTTTTTGAATTTCTAAAAGCCATGTAACACGAAAATATAAATGATATGAAAACTATAGTGTTTTTAAAATTTTCATTGTATCTGTTTATAAAAACACAAAAAACGATACCAAGGGAACTATCATGATGGTAACTGTCATCAGATCAAGCAATTTAAGAAAAATGGTATGTTAAAGAAGAATTTGACATGAGGATTGAACTCATTGTAATGATTTTGGATCTCTATGTTCTTTCAACATAATAGAACCAAATTCTATTGCGTGGACGTCAACAAAGTGCCTCAGACTCTAGTTAAGCGTGGAAACGTTTCTGTAAGTTGAAGTTACAGTCAATTGATCCATTCTTTCTTCGACCATTATCTGATTATAATTGCTTCATCTTCATTTATCCTACTGACATTGATGTTCTCTCGTGGCATTGCTCAGAAAATGCCCACAATCCAGGTCAGTTCAGTCTCTTCACTTCTCTTTTCGCTCTACAAGGTTTTCTTGATCAAACCAGGGGGGAAAGAAATTGTAATTAAAGTGAATTCCAATGGGGGATTTCATATTGTGGAATTGTATTGCAGCTATGGAAAGATGGGGAGATGAAAGCAGAAGTCATTGGAGGGCATAAAGCATGGCTGGTCCTTGATGAAGTGAGAGAAATGATTCAGAAGTTTGTCTGATCTCTCTCTCTCTCTCCATTTTTATAACTACCATCTTCTTGCTCTGTCACATACACTGCAATCATGTGTACATCCCAATCAATACAAGAGTCATGTTTGTACAGTAGGACTCCCTATCTGCATATCTTAAGGATAATTCTTGCGAATGTCATATTTTTTAGATTTCTGGTGTTTTCAGACTACAAGTCTCTCTCTCTCTCTCTCTCTCTCTCTCTCTCTCTCTCTCTCATATAATGATGAATGATGATAGTGAGAAGGTAGATAGCACAGAGATCTGGGACCAAAGGCTGGCTAGTAAAATTCAAAGGTGGAGGGAACTGTGAATTGTTTCACCAAATCCTCTTTAACTAATGCCTTAAACAACAAGTGAAATGATAGGGTTGAAATCAATGGCTTATCACACCCACAAAAAGTACAATTTGATGCTGATTCTTCTGGGTATTCATGCTGCTACCAAAACGTATTTTGGTAATAAATAACAGAAGGCTGTAGAATTTGCCAAAATACCAACAATATAGATAAAAGAAAGGAAAAGGAAAAACTGAAGACTAGTTCACAATGATTTGTTATTCCTCCTTCGATGCAAACTAATTATACAGAGAGGTTCGAAATAACCAACCAGAGTGTATCTTGCTCTTATATCTGGAATTAAACAACGGAAAAAAAAAACACGCAAACACACACACAAACCATCGAAGTCCCACTACTGTAATTAGAGTCAAGAACCAAACACATACCTCATCCATAATTTTCATAAAACAATCCTTAAACTCGATACATGTCTTAAATGTCGAAGCATCAATAAGCAAAATCAACCAAACCACAAAATTAAATTGACCTTATCCAACAATGAAGATATCCCACATGTCAGTTAGAATCAAGGTCAATGCACAAGCAGTGTCTCCTTTAAACAAGTCGACAGACGAAGATCAACGAACTGCATTGAAAGCACGACAGAGAGGTTTAGACATTTTCCTCTAGAGAGGTGATCATCAAAATATTAGTAGGAACTCAACATTTATGGTCTCATTTAACTTTGCTTTCTTTTCTAGCTGCTTGTTCCTTTCCCATTTCGTGTATGAAAGGAACATAAAACAAACAATAAGAAATCATGAAAAAAGAGAAGGATAAATGATGTTTAGAACAAAAAATGTTACACATACTATAACAATATTTTCTGTTCCTCATTGTTTTTCATGGTGACCAAATAAGAAATAATGTTTTCCTTTGCATTTTCTTTTCTTTTTCCCTAGCCAAATCCATGAACCAAACAAAACCTTACAGTTCTCAGACTTTTTCATCACCATTTGTCATCACTACCACATTTATCCATTTATTGTCAAGGATGACCAAGGTAATCAGTTACCTTCATATTTGGACAGGAACATTGTCATCCAGGAATCCTGCTTCCATCACTATAACCTTCAACCACTCATAACGAAAGACAATTTGATATTTCATCACCTAGAACTCGCAGATACTCCTAACAATATAAGTAAAAATAAAGACAAAAAAATATTTGCACAACATCACATATCAATCCAACTAGTGAAGTCTAAATTTATAAGAGAAACAGGCTTGATATGCTGCTTCCATTCCTAAAGGTACCCTAGTCCATAACAATTTAGTGGTTAGAGACGATTTTCTGCATATCAATCCAACACATTGTAGAGTGTTTATCACGGTTATAAACCAGAAAACATTTTTCTGCATCATGACATCTGGCCACATACCAAATGACATTTTCTTCCCCACATAACCATGAGTTAACATTTTTCTTTGACATCATCACAACCAAACAGACTATAAAACACACAGCCAGGGACTGTTCGAGACCACAATCTCAAGCTCTGGTATGCAACTGTAAATAAGAAAAAGGTAAGCACATGCTCTGCCAACTAACTCAATCCCCAAATTTCATAATGGGAAAACCAAAAAAGCAAATGAAGGTTACCTAAAGGTGCTGATATTCATCTATTCCACTACAAGCTGCTTGACTGCCTGATCAGCCATATGCCATGTTGATTAACCTCCTCTACATATTTCTACACTAATATAACGCTGGTCATAATAGAGAAGAGTAACATTTCCATCAAATTTTGCCTCCATTTCAAGTACTATGTTCAAGATTCAATGCCATAACAGCACCCAGAACTTAACATGATAATAACTTGAAAAGTTCATATGCCAAAACCAAAAACTGCCCGTATCCTGTGGAAAATAAGATCCCGCCATCCCCTCTCAGTGTTCTCTACCACAGTTGCATTACCATATCTGCATTAGCAAAACATAAACATCAAAACTTAATTATGGTATTAAAATAAAATCAGAACCACATGAACAAAACAATTTCTCAACTAGAAGACTGAAACCAACCTGTCTTCCTCTGGAACATCAGTCTGCGTCAGCTTGACAATGGTAACCCCAGGTTCAGGCTCATCAAATATAAGCCGCACCTGCAACAACATACCAAGCTCAATTAGTAAACCAACCAATCATCACCAATCCCTTACCCACTCAATATGCGCATATGCTTATGTGATAAAAGAATAAAATTAACCGTTATCTAATCCTCACCAATCTCTTTTCACTCAACCCATGTGTACCCGTGTACACACACATGCATATACATACGTATCTCTATGTATAAAAGAGCAGCTTCTGAGCATAGTTCTTGGATTAGCAATACCCAACATGACCAAAATGATGATATATATGTCTGCCTGTGGCGCAACCGATATTTATAATTACAAATGCATCAATCTCATGATTGGGCAATCCTCATAAATCTCTTACTAGCCCATAAATCATATCTTTCAATACATATAAATAAAAGCAAATAGCTTACTGTTGATTGAATGCCGTCAGGCCAGCTCCCAAACCTCCATTTCTGCACAATCAACTTCCCCTCTTGCAGCTCTACATTGGTCCCCGTCACCGACCCATCAAAAATGCTAAACTCCCCACCCACGTCTTTGCTTATCCTCGCATTACTCTGTGTAAAACCCTTCCACCTATTCTCGTCCATCATTATCTCATACATATCCTTCGCCCTACAACTGAACTTCTCCGTCAAAGTTATCGTCTTGAAGCCCTCCTTCCTCTGCTTCCTTTCCTCCTCCTTCACTGCCACCGCTGTCGTTGCCGCTCCTGCCGTTGGTGCTGCGGCAGCCGCCTTCTTCACCGGCTTTTTCACATCAAATTCATCCTTCGCTGGACCACCGTTCGCCATGGCATCAACATAAGCCCTAATTTGCTCCAAAACAAAAGGCTTCCCCTTAGACATAAAAGCCTCCTTCAACGTCTTACCAATTGGGCCCTCGTCTTTGACTATGACCTTGATTTCAGGGTCTTCGTCGGCGTTTTCGTCAGCGATATAAGGAATTTCGACAGTGCCATCGGCTCGGAGCAGTGTTTTGCCGTCGGAGTCTTTGGCTTCGCCTTCCCAGGAGAGGGTGAGGCTGATCTCGTAGCCGGGTATGATCTTGCCCTTGCGAACATTGAGGTAGGCCTCGCCGTCGACCTTGTCGACGTTCTTGGTCTTGATGAAGAGGTTTCCCTCGCCGTCGAGGAGGGTGTGGTTGGAGAGGAGGTTCGTAAGGAGGTTTCGAGACCAGTCGAGGCAGTTGGTCTCGGCCCAGTGCCAGTTATGGACATTGGCTCCGTCTGGTCTGTCCTCCACTATCCACTTCTTGTCTCCTTCTCCGTACTTAGCCATTGTAGATAGAGAAAATGTAGAGAGATAGAGAGAGAGCGAGCTGGGGGCTCTGTTTTTGGGAGAGAGTTTAGAAAGAGAGTGTTTCTGTATGTGTGAGAGAGAAAAATAGGGTAGAGTAGAGAGAAGGATCCGGAGGATTTAGAGTTGGAAGGGTCTGGATTGTCTGGAATCTTGAAGCTCAATTAAAATGGGAAATTTGTGTAATTAGACGTCCTTATACTTTTTGCATTGTGTTAAGAAAAATGGTCTGTACTTTGTAGTATGTACAGTTCTGATGGACGCAGCTTATTTTAGTTTATTATAATTTAAATTTATAATTTTTTAAAATTATATTTGATTTATAATAAAAAATAATTTAAAAATATAACTTTTTAAAAATGTCACTTTCTTATTTGCACACACCCCTTTAACAAAAATTACTTTAAAAAGTAATTACCATCCAGATACCTTTTTAATTTTAAAAAAATTACTTAAAAAAGTAATCTATTAAAACTAGTTTCAACTTACCTATTATAATTTTTATAAGTTGGTTTATTTGATAACTATTGTCACGTAATAAAATAAAAAATTACATAAGTCTTGTAAATGTGAGGAGGATAATAATAAATTCGCACAAATTTCCTTTTATTTCTCTTTTTTTGTTTTCAGTGTAACAAAGGTATAAACCAAAAAACAAAAGAAACCTACAGGCTATCTAAAGGTATGACATGTCAGCAATCGGATTTTGATTTACTTGCCTTGAAGCGTCCTTCATAATCATTAGCACTTCATTTGAAATTCCGATTTTTAATAAAATTAAAAAAAAAAGAAAGTAAAAGAGCTCCTATTATTCTACCCTCTATATAAACAACACACTAAGATGTCACGTTTGAAAATTACTAAAGTGCTATGAATTTATTTATGCTCCACCAAAGTTTGTGGCTCAATTCATAAGATTATTTGCTAAAAAGTATGAAAATAAAAAATAAAAATAGATATAAGTGGCAACATGGCATGTTATTAAGTCTACGAGCTTAGCAAACAAAAATCCCTATAAACATTGAATATAAAAACTCCTATTATTCTAATCGAGGGATAAGTAACTATAGTCGATGTGTCCATTATCTACATGGGAACTTTTTTTTTTTTTTAAATAATCATTTTGTCTTTTTAATTTTGTCTCAGTTTTCAATGTCATTTATCAATTTTGATTTCTTCTATTTAAGTCCATCACCAACTTTTAAAAGAAAGTTAATGTAATTCAACTTTTTAAAATAAGTAAGGAAATTAAAGATTAATTATATTTTGGCACTCCAAAATATAACTTAATGTCATTTTATCTCAACTGAACAAAAAATAGTTACATTTTGATTATCATAAAATAGAAATTAGGGGATAGTTTGGTCAAAATTTTATACTAATTTTTAAAGCAAAGAAAAAAAAATACTTTCATGGTTATGAAATGTTGTAAACCATCTTAAAAGTTTTTAAAAAATGGCCAAAATAATTCAAAAAATCTTGCTTGAGAGGGCTACCAATTACTAACTCTGCTAATATCAATGAGATTTTTTAAATTACTCATTTGTTAACCCGAGACAAAAAAATCTTATATTGTATCAGATCAAAAATGTTACAAGTATTAAATTTATTTCTTATGTTAATGGTGTCAATAAGAATTTCAATTCCAATAGTTCAGGGGTAAGAATATAACAAATTTTAGTTTAGCAAGTAAAGGAAAATTGAATCCTAATTGAGAGGATCAAAGTATAATTAATTTTTAACTTTTCTAACATATTTTAAAATGTTGGACCATATTGACTTCTTTTAAAAGTTGGAAGGTTTAAAAAGAATAAATTAAAGTTAGGGGATGATACTAAAATCTAAGACAAAGTTGGAGGGACAAAGTAATTGTTTACTCCTTTTTTATTTTATTGTTTGTTAGGTCCAAGCCTTAGACCAATTACTATCTTAAAATTTGTACAAGACCGTCGTTCATACAAATTATATAAACTTTGACTGCTACTCACAAGAAGACATAGTGAGAAATTAATGTTATATTTGGTACAAAAAAATAGAATAGAGCAGAATGGTCATTTCTACTTTCATTCTCATTCTCTTGTTTAGTACCACTATTTAAAGTTAAAATAGTCATTCCCACATTTTGTTAGAATGATCACTCTCTCTTTCAAGAGTGAGAATAGTCATTCTATTCTTTCATAAAATGAGAACACAAAACAAAACTTGGTAATATTTTTGTTATCAATTTTCTTGGAAAAAATCAAATATATTTGGTGAATGTTTTATTTTATTTTAGTAATTCAAAAACAATTTTGAAAGTTGAAAATTTTGTAAAAAAAAATACTTCTATTTTTTTTAGTTATTTGTAAAATAAAAGTTAAAACACTCATATGATCATGTATTATTGGTTTATTGTACTATGTCAGTATGATGACGTAGTACTACTGTGGTACCCAATATTTTCTCTCTCCCTTGCCACTCACTATTACCGGCCATCATTGTTGCCACCACCACTACCACCCACTGTCACCACCACCACCATTCTTCACCATCTATTGCCGCGGAGTTTGCCTCCACCGCCACCATTATTCTGCACTAACCACTACTGTTGCCATCACTGAAGTCGCCACTGACGCCGCCACCATAGGATTACCAAACTCTCAATAATATTTGATAGATAATATACTGTACTTATAATATTTCATATATAATATAATATCAAAATTTTATATTATATACTAAAATTTAATTCTATTATAACATTATTAATTTATCTTACCATATAAGATAATAAAAATGATCAATGTTGTTTCACTAAACAAATAAACAGTGAAATGATTTTCATTCTATTCTATTCTATTCACTTAAAACTGAATAGATTAAGTAAAAATAAAATAAAATGGTTTGATAATCCAAAATAAGGAAGCTGAATATTTTAAATGCTAGGTAAAAGTAAGGAACAAAATATTAAGTAGCTCCCCTCCAACTTATTACTTTTTACTTAACACGCTCAGTTTTGATATTTTTTTCAGACCTAATTTTGCTCTCGCCTCCCTCTCCTTTTATTTCATAGAATGAACACCAACTAATCAGAGAGTTCTCCTATTCTCCTCAACAAAACCTTCCACCATCTCCAGGTCTCTCTCTCTCTCTCTCTCTCTCTCTCTCTCTCTCTCTCTCTCTCTCTCTCTCTCTCTCTCTCTATACGTGAATTTTCTCGATTATTTTGTATGTATTTACACTTTGCTCTTCCTTTTTATTTTTTTCTCTATTCTTCAACTGAATTTGTATTTTTTTTTTCTTTACTGATCTCCTCCTATTTTGCCTCTCTCCGTCCTCCCCCTTTTTTTTTTTTTCTCCTCCCTTCTGTTTTGCCTCTTATCCTCTAATCTACCTCCTCTTTTTTTTTTCTTTTTTTTTAATTCTCTGCTGTTTGTGTGAGAGACCGGTTTGCGACGTGGGTCATGGTTAACGCCATCTCACATCCCTGTTTCGATATTCTTCTCTTTGACTCTTTCTTTACTTTTTTTTTAATTTATTATTTTATTCTTGAATCAATTAAGACTTTGAGTGATTCTCCTAGAATATATATATATATATATATATTATTTTGTCTATTCCTTGCCAAACCGAATTACATGAAACTGCCAATCAATTGAAAATTATTTTATGCATCACGTGGTTGCATTCAAATTCATGACTTTAGATCTTAAGTGGATTGAATCTAAATTTATTTACTTGTAGGAATAGCTTCTGGTGATGGTGATAGAGTAAATTAGAAAGATCCAGAATTCTATAAACTTTTTATTGATTTGTGTTTGAAAGAATCTATGGAGAACGGTAAAAATTGTGAGAATCTTAAAGAAGAGACTTGGGATAAGGTTTGGGTAATTTTGATCAAAGAGAAAAACGTCAACTTATCTCAAAAAGCAGTTGAAAAATCAATGAGAGTATTTGAAATCAAAATATGGAAAGTGGTCAAAGATAATTTCAAAAACTAGTAATGGCTATAATCCTATAACTAATACCATCAACTGGAGTATAAAGGAATAAAGTGAGTTCATACAGGTACAATTGCCTCTTATGTTATTTTATTTTATTTTTTTGTTTCTAAGTTATTGAAAGTCAAAATGATACTTAATGAATATAAGATTTACGCAATTATAATTTTACAGGCTAACCTGAATACTAAAAAATTTTGATTTTTTGAGCTTCAATATAAATGAGTTAAAAGCATTATTTGACGGCGTTAGAACAAGAAAAAGATTTTCATGGGGATTATTAAAGGAAGAGTTTCTTGCTGATGACACTCAAACACAATCACAAACATACATTAATCTTGACAGTAGATCTCTTGAGACACCTTCTTCGCCAAATGACTCGGCAAAACCTAACAATAAACAACAAAAGAAAACAAATATGAGAATCTTGATAACAACTGCTTGAAGCTCGACAAACTTTTTAAAATTTTAATGGGCCACCAATAGAAGAATGCAATCGTATTCTCAATGAGATAGAGCTTTTTGATATGAATGACCCATTATATATAGTTACATGTAGTATTTTCTGCGAAAGTAAGGCACACAGTGAGCAATGGATGCTATTACAGCAAAAACTACAAGCAATTAGAAATAGCTGGATAGAGTTGAATAACAATAAGTTAAGATTATTTTAAATTTTAGTAGGCATGCAAATATTTTTTAAATTTTAGACATTGGTTAAGGTTGTTTTTTTCTTCTTTTTTAATTATGTTTAGTTGGAGCTTCAGTTTTCAATGAATATATAGGTCTTTGATGGGTTTGATTGCAATTGTTTTGGTATAAAGTCCATTTTTTATATATCATGGTGTTTATCTCTTTTTTGTCTAACTAATTATGTGTGATGTTGGCGCAGTATGTTGCTCGATAACCAAAAGAGGGCATTAAAGGTTATCATACTTACTTTGATCATCAAAATACTAAGAAAAAATATATTGGTGGAAGGCCCGATATTGTCTCATTGCTTACCAAACCTAGATATGTGAAAGAAATTCTTGATGAAAACCCAACATATATTTAGAAAATGTTGCGAATGAAACAAGAACCCTTTTTAAGTATGTGTCAACATTTTTGGATTAAAGGATGGCTTCAAAATAGTCGTTACATATCTATAGAAGAAAAGGTCGCAATGTTTCTCATAGCATTAGTTTAGAATATTCAAAATCGTTTTGTCAAAAGAAGATTCAATCATTTAACAGAAACAATACATAGGTACTTTTATGAAGTATTATATGCTATGCTGAACTTCTCAAATGAGATGATTGCTGCCATACTTTATGATCAGTCTGTGCATCAAATACAACATAATCGTCTATTAGACAAGTATTTTAAGTAATTTTTCATGTAGAACTGAGATATATTTGGATTGATTTTATTTTTATATGGCAACACGTAATGTGATTTATTATGCTATCAATTTCTAACTTATAACATTAAAATCTTATAAGGGCGAGGTAGGTGGGTTTGATGGAACTCTTATTTTGGCAGTTGTTTTACACAATCAACAAGTACTGTACAAAGAACGAGGAAAGGGAGAATGTTACCAAAATATTTTTGGTACATGTGACTTTGATGTGTTGTTCACATTTGTTTGGGCTGGGTGGGAAGGAATAGCGCATGACTCAAGGGTGTTAAGAGAAACTATAAGTGATGCAGGAAAATACTTTTTATGTGATGCTGTGTATAGTCCTACCCGTGGCTTTATGATACCATATCAAAACATGCAGCATTGGTTATCTGATTTTCGAAATGGTCGTCGCCCCAGAAACAAAGAAGAGCGATTCAACCTTACACATGTTATGTTACGGAACGTGATTGAACGTGTTTTTGGAGTTTTGAAGGCTCATTTTTCAATGCTAAAAAGAATGTTATCATATCCATTTGTGGCACGAAGGAATATAGTAATTGCTTGCATAACTATGCACAATTCTATTCGAAGAACTTGCATTTTAGATATATTTCTTGACGAATTCAACGATCCATATGCTTTTTACGACAATTTTCAACAACATGTGAATAATTTAAAAGCGAAAGGAGGATCGACCCAAACTGACCATATTTTTATGCTCGACTTACGTGAGCAAATTGTAGTGCAATTAAATAATATAAACTACTATTGAGTGTCAATTTTTTTGTTACTTTGACAATTGACAAAGTTTCAATAATCAACATAATTGTTGATCATGTTGCTAATTTTTTGTGTATATTGTTATAATTTTGATTATGCATATTTTTTTTATTTAATTAATTTGATTTTAAGATTACATTATTAATATATGAAGGGCAAAGTTAAAAAATGATTAAATTTAAAACTTCAACTTTTTAAACATATCAAATAACTTATCTAATTCAGTACTCAAAATTCAATACATATCAAATAATTTATTACCTTGAGAACAAATTTCAGTTTTTCAGGACTTAATTTTTAATTGTTAATTTTCAGGTTTAACAAGGAAGGCATAGCCTAAGACTTTGAGAACGATCAACCTGTTATGAAGGGCTGGTGGATGACCACCTAACGCGTGGTCACCAACCAGGCCTCCCCCTCTATAAAAAGGGAGGCTTCAAGAGAAGAGAGAAAGAGAGAAGAGAGAGAAAAAGAGAGAAAGAAAAGGAAGAGAAAAAAGAAAGAAGAAGGGAAAAAAGAGAAGAAAGAAAAAAGGAAAGAATGTAAGTAAACTATGTAAATTTCTGTTATTTTTTTATTTTGTCTTAAGAAATAAATACATACTGAGGTGATCAAGAAAATCTATCCCCATAGTTCTAGAAGAACTATTTAATTATTATTTGATAGTTCCAGAAGAACTAGATATATTGTCTGAATATTTTGCTTGCTTATTCATTTAGTTTTATAACACGTTATCAGCACGATGCTTTAAGTACTTTGTGTTCTTCCTTCATTTTATGTGTAATTTATTTTCATTTTGGCTTCTATACTATTCACTCAATTGGCATGAATAGTATGAACAATAATTCAACTGTTGAAATGAATAGCATTTATTTCAACACTTTGTTGCTTTATTTCTCTCAGATTTTGCATGTTTTGCCTATGATATTTGTAAATCTAAAATCCTTATTTCAATACCTTTTCATAGACATGTAACTTGATTATATTTTGATGTCTAGATTGAAAATTATAATGGAGACAAAAATAGTAATATTATATATATATCGCTCGGATGAACTCTACTATTTATTCTACTATTCATAAATAGTGATAAATAGTAATTGCATAGTAATATATAATAAACAATATGTAATTAATAGTACGGTAATGCTTTTCACCGTTCTGTCAGTTGCTATTTATTATAATACCCACTTAACATTAATATGTTCGGTAAAGATTTTTACATGATTATTCACTGATAATTGTCAGATTTTATTATGTGTGTTGCTTTAAATATTTTATCTTTAGATCATTCCAGAAGTAATGATTTTCGAAATACAATGAAAGAAATCAAGCGCTCCTATAGAATATTTATTAAAAATTGCACGCAGTTTATTTAATTATTGTTACTTTATAAGGACGGTTTGCCACCTGCTACTGCTTTAATTTATGTTGCTGCTATTATTTAACTATGTTTGTTATGAATGCTACCTAATTTGGTTTACCATTGTGTCATCAAATTGAAAAATATAAGTGCTAGAAGACTGTAATTTTTCACAAGGCTTATTATGATTTAATACACCTGGAGTTGCAAGATAATCAATAAATGTATTTGAAGTTGCAAGATTATGGTTGAATGCACTTGAAGTTGCAAGATAATGATTTAGTGCACCTGAAGTTGTCACAGTGTTGCCAAATAAAAGAATAAGCACAATTTTTATTATTCAAATACGTCCACAATGAAAATGATGTGGAGAAAATTTTCCTAATGAAGATATGATAGACAAATATATTTATATTTATGCCTCGAACGTGCTCAAGTAGTAGCAATATCGAGAGTGTTAATTCAGACATTATATTCCAATGACACATCGTGTAAATATAATAAAAGATAAGAGTGAATAGTTAAGTTACTATTCATGCATACTATTTACGGTACTATTTATGAGTTACACATTATTTTAATTTTGTTCCTATATTTTCATTAGTGTTGTATCATCTTTCTTAATAAAATACAAGTTTATAATATGTATCAATCCCTGAAGTGATAAGTGAATGGTATGGATCCAGCGTGGTGTAGCTCACTAAATCGAGTGCTATGATTAGCTCATATATTGGACCAATTTTATATCATTCTCTGAAGTGAATGTACTTTTATTTGATGGTCATGGATCTTGTCACAGATGTGATTACAATGTAATAATCATTGAATTGTTGGAGTTACCCTGACGATTGTAAATGTCACAAGAAGTGGAATAATGTGAGCAAAATAAAATAGAAAAAAGTTTGTTAAATAAACCTTCTACGAAGTACAAAGATGTTTCATTGGTTACGTACCTGTAGTCCGACGATTAAATATTCAATAGAATGCTATGATAGAATAATTTTCACAATGAAACATTATATATTTTTTGCATTTGAAGGCATGAATCATACCAATACTTCAATTATTACAAATATGAAAAGGGAAAGATATATGTTTAACAGACATTGCAAGAATGCACACAATTCTATGATATGTCGTACACTTAATATTAACTAAAATTAATGTTAAAACAATATCAAGCATTACAAATTGATTAAAGGCTCCAGACGAGCTACACTCTAGAAGAGTTATGCTCTATAAAAGCTAGCATAATGTGGTCAAGAGAAATAAAACTCTATATTGATGATACATTCTATTATACTAAAAGTATAATAAATTTACTCAATTTCTACAGATGTTTTTACTTTATTTCTATTATATTATGAGCATATGATGAAAAAGAACAAAACAATTAAGTAATGACAACTTACAACTTATATTATCGTTGCTTATTTTAGATCTTCTTGACTTAGGCACAATAAATTGTCAATTGTTATTTTTTCTCTTTTTCTCTTTGTACTATATCTGCATGTGAATGCATTATGAATTTTCTAGAATTATTATGTAGGCATTCATTGTCCTTTGATTGCAAGGTTGTAGGCAAATATTGTATGATTAAAGTGAGTTCTATATATGACTAGAGATTTAGATGATGTCATTAATACCGATTGGTATTTTGTATAATTCATTAGTATAATACATTAGAAATTAAATTGTTAATGTGATTCAATTTGTTATAGCTCAGAATATAATTCACAATTATGTTAAATATCTCTTATTTGGTGTTTGTTATCAACTAGGCCTGCTTAAGAAAGTTCAACTATTATCAGTTGGATCTAACAAATTATTTCTATTACTTGCCGGATAAGTACAATATCTCATTTTGAAAATATTATCCCATTGGGCAGCCGCGAATAGTCGTTCGTGAGTTATTAGAAAATTATTATAAGGGAGGAAAGTTTAGGTGAAATGAAAAAGGTACCTGTTTGTGGTCAAACAGAAACCTCTCTGCATACATATATATACAATTGTTACATCTTTATTTACTGTTAACTTTTATATTTTGCGGATAGTCCTTATGCTGCATCAGTTTTTCCACCATTAGGGGGAGATAAGACGTAGCGTGATTCTCGAACAAGTCGATATAAATTTGAAATTTACGAAGAAATTATTTACTTATATATGATTGCAAATCAATTGCCTGAAGCATTCACCGACACAAAGACAATAATCAAATCATATCGATACCAGCTACTAATGTTATAACATATATTAATGTCCCTGTAGGACAATATGTTGATATCCTTGTAGGATCATATGTTCATATAATAGTATATAATTTCAAAGTGCTTAAAGCGTGAGAGGAATGTTGGTGTAAAAATTAAACTCTCAGAAAGAGAAAAACACAATAAAATGAGCACCTTCTTAAAGAAGGAACTCCTGAAGGGCAATTTCCTGAAGATGAAAATGAACCTCTAGAGGAAGAATCTTCATCATCTAAACATTCTAAAGAAACTCCTATAAAAAAAAATTCTAGAAGAGAAACCTCCTGAAGAGATATCCCCCGCAGAGGAAATGGTACATGAAAATAATGAGATCTCAATGAATAATAATGAGAAATAGAAATAACGTTGTTGTTGCTAACATATTTCTATTTAAAGTGACTCTCACAATTACCATAAGTAATGCAGAGACTAAACCACTGATAGTCGACAAATGTCGATAATATGATCGATCAAAATGAAAAGAAATTACTGAGTTAGAATTAAACTCATTAGCATAATGTAAAGTATGTGAACTTGTAGTTCAAATACTAGAAGATAAAAATATTGGACATATAGTCCAAACATCAATAGATGTTGGACCTGTAGTCTAAAAACCAGAAGCTGTAAAGTATTTGGACCAATAGTCCACCCACCTGAAGATGTGGAACCGGTTTGATACAAATGGGTATTTGTGCAATAAGAAAATGGAATAGTGCGATAGAAAGCATGACTCGTACAAGAAGGTTTCTCGCAGAAACTTGGTATTGACTATAATGAGAAATTTTATCCTATAAGGATACAATTACATTCATATTATTGATTAGTTTGTTAGTCTCAGAAGAACTGAATATGTATCTAATGATTGTATAACAGTTTATTCATACGTTGGATTACGTAATGATATATGTATGAAAATTCTTGTATGGGATATACCAATCTGGATGTAGATGATACAATTATCCCAATAAATATCTATTGAAAGATATATGAATAGTACAATTGTCCATACATTGTTTTTGAAATTTGGATTTCTTATTATTACAATTTTGAATATTATTGGTACTCTTGAAGAGATTACAAAAGCTACTAGTTATTGAAAGAATAACTTTGAAAGTAAATACTTTAGGAGAACAAATTATTATCTTATCTTGCAGATTAAGCATCTGTATTAAGCAATTGACATATATAGAAAAATGTTATATCGATAAAGCTCATCTATGACATTCTTCAATGGTTGTCTGATCACTTGGAATATAGAAAGATAGATCCTTTCCGTTCTCGAGAAGATGGTGAAGAACTGCTTGGTCTTGAAGTACCATATCTTAGTGCAATCAGTGCTCTTATGTATCTTACAAATGATACAAGAACTGATATAGTATTCTCTATCAATTTATTGGTAAGATACAGTTTTGCACCAACTCAGAGACATTGGAAAGGGGTGAAGCACATATTCCGTTACCTCCGAGGAACAACAGATCTGAGTTTACTCTATTCAAAGGGACTAGAATCAGAGTTATTTGGTTATGCAGATGTTGGTTACCTCTCTGATCCACATAAAGCACGATCACAAACCGGATATATATTTACTTATGGTAACATTGCTCTATCCTGGTAATCAGTGAATAAGACATTAACTACAACTTCTTCAAATTATTCTGAGATCATCGCAATTCATGAAGCAAGTCTAAAATGCATTTGGTTGAAATTTATGATCCAACATGTTCAAGATAGTTGCGGACTATCCTCAATCGAAGATACCTCAACAATATTATATGAAGATAATACAACATGTATTGCACAAATCAAGGGAGACTACGTCAAAGGTGACAGAACCAAACATATATCGTCAAAGTTCTTTTATGCACATAAACTCTAGAAAAACGGTGATATTGATGTCTAACAGATACGTTCAAGTGATAATTTGGTAGACTTATTTACTAAAGCATTCCCAACTGCAACATTGAGAAATTGGTACACAACATTGGCATGCGTCATCTCAAAAATCTTTACAATTGAAGCTATCAACTTCAACTTCATTCCAGATGTATGAATGAGGTGGAGTTGCAGACCGCACTCTTTTTCCTTCGTCAACAGTTTTTTTTTTACAGAGTTTTTCTTGACAAGGTTTTAACGAGACAATTTAGCGCATTCATTTTTTTCTTTTATGGTTTTATAAGGTATCTTATGGCGGTCATTCAAGGGGAAGTGTTATGAAAGATTGGTGGATGACCACCTAACGCATGGTCACCAACCAAGCCTCCCCCTCTATAAAAGAGGAGGTTTCAAGAGAAGAGAGAAAGAGAGAAGAGAGAGAAAAAGAGAGAAAGAAAAGGAAGAGAAAAAAGAAAGAAGAAGGGAGAAAAGAGAAGTAAGAAAAAAAAAAAAGGAATATAAGTAAACTATGTAAATTTCTGTTGTCTTTTTATTTTGTTTTATGAAAGAAATACATATTGAGGTGATTAAGAAGATCTATCCTCATAGTTCTAAAAGAATTATTTAATTATTATTTGATAATTTTAAAAGAACTAAATATATTGTGTCTGAATATTTTACTTGCTTATTCATTTAATTTTATAACACAACTAGTTATTGGCCAACCCTTATGGCCAGCCAATTTACATGGGAACCCAATTTACTCACATTCACTTGTTCTCTACCAGGGGTATAAACAACTAACGCGCCAAAAGCCTCCAACCAAAGTCAATCCTGGCACAAAGCTCTCCACTTTCATCGATGTCAAGCAATGAAATGAAGAGAACTCAACGGTTCAAACGAGTCCTCAAACCCAACAAGGCGATCGAAGCGAGCGAGTCCAATGACGATCACAAAGCTCGAACGGTTTTGAGTTCCAAATCACTTACCATTACGGCCAGAACCAAACCCAAAGTCAAAGCTCAATCCCAGTTTCGAACCCTGTTCGATTCGATCTCAAGAACCCATCATCTACCTTTCGAGACATGGACAATCTTGGCTCCTGATTTCTATCAAATCGACGCTCTCGATCTCGCGCCACTTCTTCTGGGAAAGCACCTTAGGAGGGATGATGTTGTTCTACAGATTACTGAGGTAACTAAGGAGTCGTTTGACGAAATTCCCCAATGAGAATTTTCTCATTGAGCTCAAGCCCATATTAATGTGTGTATAAGTTATATGTACTTATATTATATATGAAATGTTTTGATTGTTCTGTTTCTTCTGAATAATGCGTAATAAGCAGTGGGCTTTTGGTATTTTGGACAGGTAGAAGCTTATAGACCCAATGATTCGGCTTGTCATGGTCGATTTGGCCTCACGGCGAGAACAGCCCCTGTTGTAAGATACTAATGGCTTGTGCTATTACCCAAAATATGCCATGCATGTGCAATCTTTGTAATTCTATTTCTAAAAAGTAGCTCTGGTGCTATAATAATGCGTTTGAAAGTCGTTTACTGTAGTGGTATCGAAAGGCAAGTGATTTTCTTACTTGGATTGATATGATTACCTTACTGATTTTTTTTTTTTTTTTATTTTTTGTCAAAAATACGCACTTAGTTGAAATGTATATATTGGAAACAAATCATCTGGGTTCTGTACTGATGTTCTCTACCATGTCCCTAAGTGTCCGTGCATTCTTCTAGTTTATCAAATTTCCATAAATTACGTATTTGACATAGGATGTAGATGTTGATAAGGAATGAAGTGAAATTTAGGGACTCTCATAAGCTATGCTTGACTATATCCTGCACCAAATTATAACTGGTTGTCAGTTGTAACGTAAAGTTTTTGCATTTTCATACATACATGGTTCATTGGTTTCATCTTTACCAAATTCGTTCTTTTCATTTGTGGGGATTATCTCTTGAGTAAATAGTTAGGCAGAGGAAAAGAGAGAAGGAAACACTGAGAACAAACTATCACTTTCAAGGCTATGTAATTTGATATGACCCAAAAATGAAATGAGATTTGTTAACCTTTCAACATTTTCTAACCTTAGCAACTACTTACCTTTCATCATCTGGTAAAAATTACGTGCCAATACCAGTTACCAAGACTGGCTTAATTATTTAGATTTCATTGTATTTCAGAATAGTATCAGCCAAAAATAATAATTCCTGACCTGCTTAAATTCAAAATCATCCGACCTTTTGGACATTATCAGTTCTATACTGACTTCCCTGGTCTGTTGGAGGACAAACTTATTCAACTGCCCATGTTTCACAATTTAATTTTAATGTCAGTATGTCACATTGTGTCATCAGATGCCCAGCCTTCAAAAAAACAGAGAATGTTGACAATGATTTTGGATCCAAAACAAGGTTGTATTATATTGTCCAAAATACAAAAAAAAAAGGAATCAAGATTACTGCTGCTCCATGTTCATCAACAACTTGGGGTAGGACATCCTAGCAGAAGTTTCATCATCCTCTTACATTGCTATTCTCATTTCTCCCCACTTCCAAGAGAAAATTGCATCTCCGGCATCGCTAGGACATTTGAATTGCAATCATGATAAAAGTGGAATGATTTCATTGCAAGTAGATGTGTGAGACTTGTGAAAGTTGAGCTGTCTAGTAAATGCTTGAACTTATCCCTTAAAATAACTGCTTAAGTGGCACCAAAAAAAAAAAAAAGAAGAAAAAGGAATAATAGATTAAGACTTTGACTTATTCGACCAATCATGAGGGGATATCAGTTTGCGATTGCTAGCTGTAACTGCCGCGCACGTGAGTGTGTACGAGTGTTAGAGAGAGATAGGGGCATTGGACTACACCAACCTAAGAAATACAGACGTGGACATGACATAACATGGGCACAAGGACATGGGATCTTCAAAAAATGTAGGCCATGACACGGTGGGGAGTTTGGGGCCGTGACAAAAATATATATTTTCATGTCATATATGAATGTTTCACTCATAATAAAAATTAAAATTAAAAATTATGTATTTTATAGTTTAGATGTCAAAACAGGTATAAAATCACATTATTTTTATTTTACAATTAGATTTCAAGTTCTTTTCATCAAACTTCCTATGTGTTACAAGTCTATCTAAGTGAGTCATTGATAGACATGTGTATCCCCCAACTATCTAAAGCGCTTTGGATGTGTGTCCAAAATGTGTCGGGGATTGTCCAACAATTGTCGTGTCCAACATGGATACAACACCTTCTTAGAAGTGTCCTGCTTCTTAGACACCAACCATAAAGTGTGGGAAATGGGCTGCAAGAAGCTGTGTGACACATGTAATGCTTCAGTTGTCAAGTAATTGCATAGCATTTATTACTTTTAGACTTCAGTTTTCCTTCCAAACGTGTGTGGATGATCAAAAGGCTGACTATATTGCCATGTATGTGCGTATGATAAGGTATGTGTGTGTGAGAGAGAATTGAGATGAGGCCAACGGTTCCCAAATTGCTTGAATCCCAGAGTCATAGTTCTTAATGAGGGAGTCATGATACATATTCTTTTGCCTCATTCTCATATTAGGAAGTCTACACTCATTTATTGCTGAAGAGGGAAAAGTTCTTGGAAAGTAAATGTTATTTGTTCAAAATTTTGGGGACTACAACGCAGAGGCTTCTCTTTAGTCTTTATTTAATTGTTTATTTATTGACAAGTCCTCTTTAGTCTTTGTACAGTGTTATTATTGACATTCTTAGATTGTTGTGAAGTTACCACCGAGTGGTTGGTCTAATGGGTAAGAACTCAGATTTCCTCGCTCAATAATTGGATTCCAGTCTTCATAACCGCTAGTTGTTTGGTGGGGCTAAACGTACTCTTTGGCGCCTAGAGCATGCGGTGTGACCTAGGGTTTGGCCCCTACTTAGGTGTAGGGGGGTCTCGCATGTGGCTATATGGTGTTGAGGGGCAATGATATGTGGAGTAGCCTTCTGCATATCTGTTTCTTGTACCGAAAAAGACAGTTGTGAAGTTTGAAATTGTAAACACTTTTTTTGAGGCATGTAGTAATTGTTTTCTTATGTTTTTAATCGGTTGTTCTGGAAATAGTTTGGACCTGGAGGGCACGCATATGTTTACCTTTGCTATGGTCTTCATACCATGCTCAATGTTGTGGCAGACAAGGAAGGAGTTGGAGCAGCTGTCTTGGTTCGTTCCTGTGCTCCTGTCAGTGGTAATTTTCCATGGCTATTCCTTCAGAATCCTATAATTGTTTGCATTTTTGCTTGTGGTTTCAATTGCTACCCTCACATGGCTTGTCATTTAGTGGTTTTGACCTTTGACCTTAATGAACAGATTTTTTGTTTCGATAAGTGAAGACTGTCAGTTTTAGTAAAACAAAGAGAGAAAAAAAGGATGATAACCCCAAAGAGTGGATAATGCCAGTCAATTCCTCTTCCAAAAAAAAAAAAAACCACAAGACTATATTGAATGTGTAAAATGTTTTATAAATACTCAACAGAGCTTGATCAACCAATTTTCAGATGGCTACCTGAATCTTTGTCTCTATTGTTTCACCAAATCGGTGATTAAATAAAGGGAACAACTGCTGTGATAAGTTGATTTGATTGTTTTCATGGCCATTTAGTCCATCTCAATGGGCATGATAAACAGTTGAAAACTTTAGTGTAGTCTAGTACTAAGTATTACTTGTACATAGAAAGTTGCTCGAGATTTTGGCCCAACACTCATGCTGACCACTATTAGCCATGAGCTGGAATATAAGAACTTTCCCCAGCCAAGGGAGAAAAAAAAAAAGAAATGAAAGAAAGATTCATTAAGCTCATTATCCCAGAAAACTTGTACAAGGACCCATATTCTATGCATTTTGTCTGGGAACAGAGCATGCTTGCAACATTTAAATGCTTGATCTGAATTACTATGAACAAATGACAGGGATGGAGACTATTCAGCAGCGTCGTGGTCAGAAAACTGAGAAGCCTGTTCTTCTCTCTGGGCCTGGAAAGGTTAGTTTTAGTCCTTTTCCTTTATTTTATTTTTTGTTTATTAATGCTGTTGTGTTTGTAAATGTCAAATATGCTATTTGAGGCATCAGTTCATTACCATTAATGTACCAGTACGTCTTACCTTTTGGAAAGGAAATTATTTGAATTTTTTTCCATGTGTAAATGGAGTACAAAAATTTGTCTGGTCAGGTTTATGAATATTAGAAGGCAACAGTACTGTTGACATACCTCATTCATTAGATAATACCAAATCACTTAATAATTACACTGGCTGTCTCTTACTCTCTCTGCAAGTATACTTCTTTTTTAGCTGACAATTGAACCTTCAATAGAGAGGGAGAAGACCAAGACACCCGAGCAACTAAGTTGCTGAAGTAAAGATGTTACTAGAGTTAACGATTGCTTCTCTTGATGCAGAGCATGGAAAAAAGAGAAGTGATAACCAGAATTTATGCATGAAGCATTTCGAGGGATTTATATAATATGTTGAGGGTCAATTTAAGTCTTGTCTTTGTGTTTGCATAGGTTAAATTGTTTCTGTATAGACTTAATGGCTTTTAATTAGATTTAGTAGTTATAGATATTACAATAATTTGTTTAATTGCTGGACACGTGCTGCAGTTGTCACCCTTCAGTTGGTGTATTTGTCACCTAACGTAATTGGGTTGGTTAAAATCTCTTGTTTTCTTAATTATGAGTCATAGTCTTAGTCACAATAGGGCAAGTCTTGTAGTCTATAAATGTCTTTATAAGGGTTTGCTTGCAGTATGAAATTTTTGAGGCTTTGTGCAACCTGACGTTGGGCTATGTTACCTGACTCTTCTAAATTTATGAAATACATTTACATAAGGGCAAGGGATATGTGTCCGATATGGCTAGTTGGACATATATTCAACAAGTATGTATAAATAATGGAGTTTATTATAAAACTACGCGTAGGACTTCCATTTTATGGATGAAATTTTCACTATTTTTTTTTTTTGTTTTTGTTGGGAAGGTGTTTGTTAGTTTGGCATTCCTGTAAATCACTTAATATCTCTACTTCCTTTTTTAGGTTGGTCAAGCACTTGGGATTTCAACAGAATGGTCTAACCATCCTCTTTTCACTCCTGGTAAAATTCCTATCATTCCCTTCTTCTTCAGTTTATATGAACTTTATGTAACACTGATACAACTCAAATGGGTATGCCCCAGGTGGTTTAGAACTCTTAGATGGGCCGAAGCCAGAAAAGATACTAATTGGTCCTCGTGTGGGCATTGAGTATGCTTCACCTGAGCATGTCAATGCACTGTGGAGATTTGCCATTGCTGACAACCCTTGGATAAGTGCTCCCAGAAACACCCTCAGACCACCTGAATCTTCAATTAAAGGTAGTGAGGAAACTCGAATGGGGGATCAGGGTGAGGAAGGAAAAGTGAGGAAAAAAAGGAGTAAAATAGAAAAGTAAAGAAAACATAATTTATGAAAATTGCAAAGTGATTTAGAGAAAAAAATTTGAAGATGGGGAAACAAAATTTGTAGTTTCACTTTCTGTACCTCCCTGCATATGATGACCATATTCTCTCATGGGTATGGTGTATTTCTATGACACATTTGGAAATCCCTTAACAAATTTTGGAAAAACAATACATCCTCTGGGGTTAAATGTAGAGAAAGTAGACATTTCTTTCTTCAGGGGTTGTTCTTGGGAGCTGTTTAGCCTTGCATCTGAAGCTAAAGAATAACTACTAATTTCAGTCAACTGTTTGTGCGAGGCTTTAATTTTCCGAATTTAAGTAATTAGTTGAGCTTAAACTATTGTGGGTTTGCTGATGGGCCTTGGTGAATTGAAGTGTGGTCAGGTACATGGGCCCTTGTGGAATGCTAAAAATAAGAAACTTGGCGTAGTTGGGCCTTCTATCATATCATCTTGACTGAATTAAAACAGTAATTTTGATGAACTCATTTAGAGGAGTAAGCATGAGCTTTGTTGGACTTAACTCTGTGTCAAAGCTAGGTTGAATGAATTAAGTGTACTTGGTGCTGCATTATGACAATTAGAACTTTGTCACTTACTTATGCTACTTTATTTGTTTCTCTTCCAGAAATTGTGTAATATATCGGTGGAGGAAAATAAAAAAATGAATATCATTCTTGTTTTCTTCCCAGAAGAGATGTTGCTTATTACCAGTTTTGCTAACAAATGATCTTGATTGATAGATTTAGGCCCTTATTCTATATGTGAGTATTAATTTACTGGTGAACATTCAAGCTAAAAGATATGATCTTCTAAATCAGCTAAAAGGATGCTTTATATTCTTGGAGTAGGAGAGGAAAGCTAGACGTGCTCAGTGGTACTCCAAGCTCCAAAACAAAACCATGAAAAGGATAATAAAAGAGAAAATCCCAGAAAGTGAAAAAATAAAAATGTTGAAATGCAATGAGATGCGCTTTTAGTGTGCTTTTTGATCTTCTTTTTGTGTGCGCCAAAAGCTAACTCTCTCTTTGGATTGAGGGGTTTGGAGGGAAATTTAAGGATTTGGAAGGAAATGATTAATATACACTATTTTTAAGGAGGAAAGGAAAAGTGTATGAAGGGATTGTAAGGGGAGGGTGTCACATTTTCAACACTTTCTTCACAAATCAAAGGGGAAGGGGAAGTGAAGTGATTGTTATTATTTTAATACAAGTTATGCCCATCAATTTATGATATCAAAACACTCAAGTTGCCCAATATAGTAGAGTTATAATAGTAAAAGTGAATTGCACACTTCCTTAAGTAATTATTGTCGAACAAATCAAACCACATGAAAGAAAGATCACTCTCTTTTCTCTTTTTATCAACCAAACAAGAGGGTATACACAAACAAGAGAGACGAGATAAATTAAGGGAGAAGAAAGCACTGAAGTAATTAATGTATGGAAGTAATATATGGTTTGTGGTCATGTTCTAAGAAACAACAGGGTGGAGCAAGAAGAAGATAGTAATTCAAAAAACGTAATGGAAGAACAGAACAAAAATATAGCAATTCTCTAATCGTAATTGTGTCTCCCTACTAGCATTGTTTGAAACAACAGATTGTTCAACAGGAAAATGAGAAACATTGTAGGGTAAATGATTTTTTTTATTTTTTATTTGTGACAAACCTGTCAATGGGCGTAAGCCCAATGATGTTAAGCCTTCAGATGTGCTTTGGGACTTGCCAATGCAGCATGAACTGATTGGAATTGCAAATTCTTTATCCTAAATGACTCCAAATTAGATCTATTGCATTCAAGTGGTCTTTAATTACTGACAACTTGTATTAATGTTATGGTTGTATTTTGAATTTTTCAAGAGAATGAAAAATAAAAGGGAGATGAAATTATTTATACATATTCATTTTTTTTATGGATAACCAAGATGAAAAAACAAAACGATTTTTTTTTTTGACAAATACATATTTATTTTCTTTTCATTTTTCCCAGTTCAACCAAAAAAAGAGAATTTAACTTATTTTACTTTTTTTTGTAGATTTTTTAGTATCTTTTCCTTTTCATTTTCTTCCATAAATCTAAGATCCTAATATAATGTTATGAGTGGTATGGATTGATTGCCTCTATCTAATTTCAAAGATTGTCGAACTCCTATCCCAGTGCTATGTATCATATATCATATGTGCCTATCCCTTCTCTTTTTTTTTTAATGGTTATTCCAATGTTTCATAAAGAGTGGAAATGGGAAAGAAGAAAATAATGTGACTTGATATTCATTTTTTTTTGGGCTAAAAATTAAAATTAGCAAAAAGTGGAATTTTCGAATAAGGCTTCATATTTCAAATTTGTTTTAAGTCTTACTTTTGATAAGAAAAATTCAAATAAGGAATTATGTGGCTAATCTAGTTAGGATGCTCTAATGCTTTGTTTGGAATACAAATTTTCAGTAGAAAAAGGAAAATGTGATGGAAAATAGAACAAAATAAAAGGCTAATTTTTTTTCTCTTTTCCATTACATTTTTCTTTTTCCTTATTTTTTCAATTGAAAATTCGGGTTCCCAATGATGGTGAGATTAGGATTCAAACTTTGAAACGCCTCGAATCCAAATTTCAACCTAACACTCCCTAAAACTTGTTGGGCAATTGATTTATATCTGGGAAATACTTTACCTATTAGTACGGATATGACCTACTAAATCAAAGTTTCCAAATCCTGAGTTTTTTGCCAAAGTAACATTCTTTTTAAAAATAATTTCCTATCTAACACTCTCTCCAAAATAATTTTCAAACTAACATTCTGACACCATTCTTAAAAGAAATATTTTATTAACAAGCCATTATAATTGACAAAATTTGACATTTTGCCCTAATATATGAATACATGAATATAAATTTACCACTTCTAATTGTGCTAGAAAAACTCTCACTTTTAATGGGTCTAAATAATATTTTATAATATTATTTTCACCTCTCCTCTTAATAGTACATTAGTATAATAGCATGCTTTCAATTAAATAGTGTAGATTTTTTTTTTTTAGAATTTCCAAAAATGTATATATGTTTACAACCTAAAGGAATAGAGAATGAAAATGTTGAGTTCAAGCCTAGGGATAAGAGCAGGCCTTGAACCTATGATCATGAGCGGGATAATTAGAGTCCATATCAAATAGAACACTCCTTGCTCAACTACTTAGAGATTGATGGGTCAGAATTAATAAAATACAATATGATTTTTGATGGGTGAAACCATTGTTTACTAGTAGCATTAAATTATAGATGAAAACAATTATACAATTGCATGCTATAATAGCATACCATTAAGAGGAGAGGGGCAAGCCAATTATAAAAATTTAATTGAATTGGAGTTTCACCAAACAAAATAAATTAGACTCGGTAACATTATAAAATTTAAATTACTCTCTAAGAGTAGTATTGGGTTTTAATTGAATTGCTTAATTTAATAATAATCTTTTTGTATGCCAATGTGTTCACTAAACTAATCTTAATGTGAGTTTTGTCAAGATAAATTTGGAATCAATATTCTATTTGATTTGTTAAAAAGCATAAGGAAAAAAAACAACTTGCTTTTATTATAAAGCTAAAAACTTTTTCATAGATTTCTTAGTTATTAAAAGGGCATTTTAGAATTACATGATGAAATTTTTTTTTATTATAGATTGAGTTGTATTTTCCTATAACTTTTTCGAGTTTCAATTTCCAAAGTAATGAGTACTTATATTTGGGAATAATGAGCTTACACTTAGTCATGAGAGAAAGCAACAAATTTAAAAATATGTATCTATATATTGGGGTAACAAATCAATTTTAGTAAACTATAATAGCTTTTTAATAAAATATTTCTTTTATGGATAAGGCCAGAATGTTAGTTTGGAAATTATTTTTACAAGAGTGTTAGATAGGGAATTATTTTTTAGAAGAATGTTAGTTTGGGAAAAAACTCCCAAATCCTACTAGTATCTTTCAATTCTCTTCCCCGACTATTTTTCAACTTTTCCTGACTTATATACATATATTAGGAGTTCCACAAACCAACTTTTAGATGATTCTATCATTCTTGTAATCTTTTGTGTGTCGAGAAGTCCAAATTTACAAATCATTGGTCAATGATGCTCGACAAGAGTGGAATAATGAGAATTTGGTGGAGTCCACTAGGAAGGTATTATCCAAACAAGAGAGCTAATCTCTTGAATGGAACTGATTTTGAATACATGATTATAGCATTAACCAGAGGAGAGGGAAGGAAGAAAGGGAAGAAGGAAGTAGAAAGAAAAGTAGAGGGAAAAGAATGTAGTCGATTTAAAACTAGATAGGAGGACAAACAGGAGGGTAGAGAGAAGGAAAAGATTGGAGAATAAGAACATAGAAATAGAAGAAGAAAGCACAAATTAAAGGAGAATGGAGGAGGAGAAGAAGAAATAGAGGAAGAATTTTAGGCCATTTCAATGGTTAAAGGGGATGGACTTATTGCTACTGGTGGGGCAATTATGGCCAGTGACTCGAATTTCCGGCCACGTAAACGTCTGACAAAGCTTGTCTTTGGTCCTGAGGATGCAAAACCAACTTCTAAAGAAATCAGCAAAGGTCTCAAAAGAGGTTGTTAAAGAGGTGTACACACAAATTTTTTGTCTAAGATAATAAGACAGAAAATCGTAGTAACAAATTGATTTTATTGCTTTTAAATGAACGGATTACAAACTCTTAAATAATTGTTAATCAAAGAAATTAATCCTCTGATTTTTTTCTTCTAGAACGTTGACTCGAGGGCTTGAAGCTTGATCCCTAATCACTCGTCGTGTTCTTCTCCAATTTATGCGAAGAAGATGATTGAAGGAGAAAGTTCTTTAGGGTTTTAATGCTTGATCTGCAGAGCTCTCTCTTGCTTGTGTAGGCGAAAATCTTGTCTTCTGTATGTCCTTCTTTTTGAAAGGTCACCTTCTATTTATAGTTGAGGGTGGAGAATTTTGATAAGCTTGAACTTCCTCATGATAATTATCTCTATTTAATTTTGAAAGATAATAATCAACTAGGATATTTATAGACACGTGTCCAACTTTAATTGGAGAAAATATGTGTCTTCTTCCTTGCGGGTCTCATTTGAACAAGTGACACACTTTGATTGGCTTAAAACTTGTCATTTAAAGGCTGCATCATTCTGACATGTGGTGGCATTTTATTCTTCCCGTCTTGCAGGTTTTGACACATGGTAATGTTTGATTAGTCAAAATTTATGACTTTATAAAACACTTGGCGACTTCTGATTGGTTAAATTTCGCGTGTCTACAAATGTCCCATTGAAACTTGTTTACGTACATGCTCCAGCAGCGGTAAAAGTGAACAGGTCTCAAAATTTGGATCACATTTTACGTCAGCGAAATTTTTTTTTACGTATTTGTCATTGACTTTTTAATCTTAAAATTTGATGTGAACCATTCTTGAGTTGGAATCTTGAATCTCCAAATTCAATAAGGAATTGGTAGTAAAATTATTTATTTATTTATTATTATTATTTTTTTAACAATTCCAAATCTAATAAGGAATTGTTGAAGATAAACTTGATCCCCTTGGAATTAATCATAACTTCAAATTTGATGAGGTTCCAAATTTGATTGAGTTTCAAATTTGATGAGGAATTGGGACACAAATTTGAGTAGGATTTGAACTCATAATCATAAAAGGATTTAGCTTTTCCTTCTATAAAAGGACTTAGTCCCTTCAGATTTTGCTTCAGTAAAAAGAAAATTCAATTCTAGCAGTGCGCCACGGGAGTCTGCGTGAGAAGCTTTCTTCTTCTCTTGAGGCTACTTGAAGAACAGTTAACCCAATACTTTCTTAAAGCAACAAGCAGTAATTGGTTTGCAGCAGCCCTTTTCTTTGCTTTCTCTCCGTAGCAGCAAGTTCAGCGAGCAGCAATTGTTCTGCAGCAAATTTTTTCTTACCTTCCCTCTACAGCAGCAAGGTAAGTGCTTTGTTTCCAATCAATTGTTGCCTTTGCTTTATTCATATATCACACGGATACACCATACCTTGTCATGGTCCACCCCTTAAAATATTGTCTTTTAAGCAAATCATTGATATGAGAACTTGTGTCATGACATGACCGGATTGAAAATATATTTTCTTTCTTGTATTGTAACAAGTAGCAAGAAATCTCTTTATATGAATATATGCTTTGCCTTCTGTTGATGGGAACTGCACTTTACCCGTACACAATTCTTAAAGCTTTTCTCTTTTCTTTGCTTTTTATTTTTATTTTTCCCTTTTAAAGTTCATCTTTACTTAAACTCCCCTGAACAGCATTTATGCGCAAAAAAAACATACTTTTCTCTACAAGCCATTACTATGGCCTGCGGTTTTGTAATTCTTTTTTCCTAGGTTTATGAGTCATACTTTCAAAATAAACATTGCTTTTCCCCTTTTAGTTGATGCAACTAATACAGTTTTCATACACAATTCATCTCTGAGACTTCAACCTCATTAATTCATTCGATTAGAACCAAAACCCATGCCAACTTGGAGAACAAGTAGATCACATAGATGTTGATAAATCTCTTTTAGTAATGTGTCTTCGGTTTTTAACAAAAACAGATAAAGGCTCTATTTCATTCTTTAGTCTAATATCCTGGAACACATCCCACAAAAAGCAGGGAAATTTCTTTTCTGCCTTCTTGGTCCAGACAAAAAGCATAAAAATAAATAAAGAATGCTTCTTAAATTCAATGTCCCATGAACATATAATCATGGGGATGGCAAGTACAGAACTTATGCAGACTGACACTCAGTGCAATTAGGAATTCATTGTATACTGGAGAGGGATATAGTTCTAAAGTATGAAATCTCAATCTGTTTTAATGGAGCTGCTGCTGAGGCCATTCAAATTTGACGAATTGTAGCCAAATCCATTCTGGTTGATGAAGGGCCGCCCCCTTCACAATTAGACATTATCTGTTAATAGTTTCGCCACTGGAGCCTTCCAATTCGATGAAGGGCCGCCCCTTCACGAATCGCCGACGTCACCCAACTTTGATGAAGGATCGCCAAATCCATTCTGATTGATCAAAGGCCGCCCCTTCATAATCCATCAAGTTGATGTTGGGATTCACTCTCTAGGTGTTGTGTCATTGACGAGTCTTTTTCCATGAGTTCTATTCTTCCTTCATGGTGCCACCACCATGGTTGGATAGAACCTTCATGGGAAATCTTTCAAATACATGCTGCCCACAATATTTATTCCTTGCTTGCAAATTTTAGCAGATCGTGCCACTAATGATCAATACATTGCTTTATTGTCATAGTCATGTCTATTGTCGCTTCAGTAATACTCAACTTCTTGATATTCTGCCTAACAAGTATGCCGATCTCACTTTTTTTTCTCTTTATTTTTTCAAGAAAAGCTCATACAATGGTAGTATTCAAAGATCTTTCTTATTTAACGAAGAAGTATTTGCTTATTTTGAGGAATGAAAGCGAGCTTGAGGAGAATGCCATAAAACTGCCTATTCATAAACCATTGATTGGCTCATTTGCCGACTCATGGCCAAAACCTAGTGGTTTTCCCAATCTGTCCAATTGGACATTAGCAGCCACTCGGGACAGCGATTCTAAAGTATTCTTGCGATCTGCACTTCACAAGATTTCACCAAGTCACTCTAAAGAATTCTCCACTTTGGGACGCAAAATTATCTCTGGCAAAGCACGTTGGGGCCCCACTTTGAAGATTTACAGCGAATTTTTCTTTATTCCCAATTATTGGGAATGGCTTGAAGATGTCTTAAGTCGCAGCCACAAAATCTTGAAGGAAGCGTGCATTTATAAGGCCGTGTATGCGTCTTTGTTCGCTTATGACCGGAATTCTGATATCTTTCGAGCATTTTGTGAAGCGTGGTGCCCTCAGAAAAATTCACTACATACTTTTGTAGGAGAATTGTCTATCTCTCTCTGGGACCTACACATCCTCAGAGGACTCCCTATATTTGGGAAGTTCTATGATGAATATATCCCATGTGCGGTGGAATTGACTGGCAAAGATGAACTGGGCAAAAAATTTACTCCGAAGAGTTGCGAATATTTATTCAAAGCATTCCACACTATTCTTAAGAATGGCGATAAGAAATAAAGTGTTTCTATTGAAGATTGGATTGCATTTTGGTATAAGGAAACCTCATCATATGTTAAGCCTCCACCATAGAAAGCAAAGAGGTATTCTCGCAGCAAAGCCACTTGGAATTCAACTGGATATATTGGCGAGCCTAAGGAGCGGTCGGAGGAAGCCAAAGCCATTTTTGTGAGCCTCGGTATCGATGATGACCTGGTGGAGCAAACTTATCTCGCCACATTGTTGTCTTGCCGGTTATGCACCTTTGTCCTTCCAAGCGAAGAAGTCAACACTATCCGGCCAGCCACCTTTAAAGTTGCAAGCATGATGGCATCTGGTCAAGAAATTTGTCTTGCTATACCTGTCTTAACAAGTATCTACAAGGGCTTGAACAAGATTGCAAACTCACCCACTCTTGGACGGTCAGAGTCTTATTTTCTTGCTCACTATCTTTACGCATGGCTTGCATATTACTTTTATACTCATTACCTCATCCCGATCGCACTAGCTGGCTCCAAGATGACTGAATATTTTGGAGAGGGTGCCGCCAAATATTTCGACGGACTTGCTGCTCGAACTCTCATCCATAAAGGCGATGGTATATCTTGGAATTCTACTTCACGCTTTAACAATGTCAAGGGGCTATTTATTGATAAGAAAGTCGCAGACAATCCTCAAGGCCTTGCTTATTTCATCAGCATCCGTTCTAGTCGCTTAGTCCTTCGTAACGATGACTCCTTCTTTGTAAAGCCGTACAGCCCCCATCGTTTTGGTCATCAATTCAGATATTGTCAAGAGATCCGAATGAGCTCGAAAGAAATGAATGCACCACCACTTCAGACATGGCCCTTAGACATTGGTGGATTAGTGTTCATTACAAAACTGAATCAAAAGCATTGCTCCCCTCCTCACCAATCAGTTTAGAAGACACACTACCACTTCTTTTCAGCAATGGTGGGAAAAGGTACATGATGATCATCTCACAAAGACAAAAGATCTTCTTGCACAAAGTACCCATCCTGATCTAACAAAAACTAAAAAAGGTAAATGTGAGGAAGATGAAACATGTCAAGGAGCCAAGCCTCAAACCAAGAATGCAAAGGATGTGAAGGATATGAAAAGTACTTCAAACAAAGCAACAGCTGCCAAGAACATGGAGACTCCTGCTTGCGGCCTTCCACGTATAGTCTCCAAACCCTTGGGCAAACTTACGATGGTTCGTAATGTAATCAACAAGTGTGCCATTCCTCAAGAAGGAGAAGAAAGCAGCACAAGCAAGGAAGACTGCAACTGGAAGAGATTGCCAAAGAAAGCGAAACCCTTTGTCGTAGATGATTTGAGACTTGGGGAGAATTTCTTCGATGGTATGCCTTCTGCTTCTATTCCACTGGAAGACTTAGCAAAGGGGTTGCAATTGGAGAATCTCGAGATGTCTAATGGAGACACCGTATCGATTTTTGAAGGAAGTGTGGGTTCGGTCGACGGTCCTGACTCCTTTGACTTACTTGCTCGAAGACGCGAAGACCCCA